>JASAND010011172.1:0-36810 GCA_030248195.1 Trissonchulus latispiculum
GCATTATAGTTAATGCTAAGTAGTCGCATACTTAACATCTGTCTTGTCACTAACCAGAATGACTCGATCACGACAATTACTCCGGTTTAGAGCAATTCGTTACACATGGCCTCAGATCACAACATATGTCGACACAGCGCTATGTTCAGATCACAGCATTTTCCTTTCACTTAAGTTTCTACTACAATTTAAAACATAAAATTTGGCGGTTCCGATTTATGTTGATAACGTTATCCTTTTCTTTCCTCTCAATGAATCCGATGTCGGCTTCTAGGGACTGTGTGGGACACACCAGACATGTGCAGGAGGGGAAATTCTGGGGAATTAGCCGGTGGCCTAAGGCCGCCGGAAAAACCGATTTTTCGGTTTTTTTGCCCAAAAAAACCGGAATCTTCCGGATTCTGGACGGGTGAGAAGTGGACTACAACGAAAATCCTCACAACTAGGGCACCCAGTGGAGCATTGGAAGGCCCGGCTTGTTTGGTTAGGGGACGATGACGGTGACGTTTTGACTGGCTCCTTGGTGACCCTGAAAGCTACCCTTCTTGCTTCCGCTAGCATGAACTTGGTGGACAGATAGATCCTTTTGAGTGAACAGTTTGGCTTCAGAAAGAGCTGCTTCAATTTGCCTCGAAATCTGAAGAGTTCTTTCCAGCGAAAGTTCGCTTCCCATCAACAGCCTTGCACGCAATCGTGGCAAAGGTGTGTGCTCTATAATTGGATCCCGTAAGATCTGGTCCTCCAGCTTGCCGTAGTCGCAGTCGGCTATGAGAAAGCGGAGATCGGCCATCCACTGGTCACAGATTCCTGGAATCCTTGTTTCCTCTGTTTGAATATGTATAGGTTTAGGCATAGTAGTGAGTCCCCGCCAGATCCATGGCTTGCTCCAACGTGATGTCGTTGTTCTCGGATCCTGGGAACGTGTAGAAGACTCGTAGGGCTTCAGCACCGGCGCAGTTGAGGAAAAGCGCAACCCGACGCTGCTCACCGAACCGATTCTCCACGCCTCCACTAGATAGAAGACGAGAAGTTCTGAAACGCCTTCTTCCAGATCTTCCAAAGCATTGATGGTTCACCCAAGTGGCCAAGAATGGTATCGGAGGGCTTCCAAAAGTTGAGTGTACTGCCATACCTCGTCGCCAAAATGTGGTGTTTTACAACCAGAATGACTGAACACGACAATTACTCAGGTTTATTAAACACATACGTTCTAAGTTTAGAACAATTCGTTGCACATGCCTTCAGATCACAACATATGTCGATACAGCGTAAGTTCAGATCACAACACAAAATTGCCAATTATGAAAAAATAGGATAAATTAAGTTCTGATTTACGAAATTCTGGCAAATAAAATTCAGACTAAGGAAATAATTCTGACAAACGACAATCATCTTGTTTTTTCAAAAATTCAGACAAACGAAATTTTTACCAAAACGATTTTGACGAAGGTTTTAGACGATTAAGAAACGGACATTTTAAGTTCTTCGTTGCATAAAAATGGAGACTATAACTATATGGTGAGGCTATATTACTATACTACTACAGGGTTGCTCAACTTATCTTAACCGCCCTTTTAAGGGCAACCATTTCTAGCCATATTTGAAATATATTTATGTTAAATTTTAAATAGCTATTTGTCTATTAATTCTATTGCATCTGATTGTTTTGAAAATTTATTTGGCAAGGTTTAGGTGAAATAACATGCTTGTGTGAATTTCGTCAAATAAAATTTTGCAAGAACAAAAATCTCGGATTTTTCAACTCCGTGCTGCTTGAACGATTACATTATTTCAATTTTAAGAAACATTGTGCAGGAGTTGAAGTAGTTGAAGATGTCGGAAACTGGACTGAAAAACTGACTTCGGATTCTTGTTCATACAACTTCCTTTTCGATACAGCTTTTTAACAAATATTAAGCAAAATTTATGGTTCTCCTTGGATTTTCATTTTCATTAATGTCGGTAACCTCATGCTAAAGTTAAAATTTTCAGCGTTTTAAAGTTTTGCTTCAAATTGGTCAGACAGAATTGAGTCGAAATGTATCCATGCTAAATTTGAGCAAAATCGATCCGGAACTACGATACTTACGCTCAGGGATTTGTCTGCTTTAGCATCGCTGAATATCACTGCACTGTTGTTGACCGGCGGAGGAAAACCTGGCCGGCCGGGCGGCCGGTTTGCATCACTTTGCATCACATGATTCACAAGCTCGGCCGGGCGGGATCCGGCAGGCCGAGTCAAAAAATCGGCCGGGCAACAACACTCCACTGCACTGTAAATGGGGCAAACAATCTTTATTTCATGTCATACATGTCGATTTTACATATTCAAAATTGTTCCAAACGTTGGAAAGTTTCCATTGAAAGTTCACAAGTGTTGGAAAATTGGACATCGTGAAAGCAGAAATTTATTATTTTAACTGTTTTCGCGAATGCACAGAGCTAACTCACATCTCATTACTTAACATTACATAACTCTTCCAGCAGAAATGAAGCCATGCCAAAGACGCAACCTAACAGTTTAAGGTGGTGATTTCTTTTGGAGACATCAACTTTGAACCCTTATTACTCATTCATTACTTGGAGTTAAGGAACCATTTTTATATCAAAATGGAGCTTAACATTTTCTTTTTCTAATGAATGCAATGAAACTAACTTCAGTCTTCGGAAACTATTTTACTAGATTTTTGAAGTTTAATCTTCCAGATTTTTTGCAGACTAAAGTAAATTTTTTCGTGAGGCATCGGCTACATCATTCGATTCTACTATCAAATAGCTGGGGACCCTTTTTTAATTATCATGAAATCACTCTTCGTTATGAAGAAATTAGCTAAAATGTTTGCGCGACCTGGATTTTGCCTAGTTTTTCCAACTTTAGCAAGCGGTTAAGTTAGCTAGAAACAGCAATCGGGGCAACTAAAAAAGGGTCCCTGGGAACTTTCTTGTGTAAAACAAGTCCAGTAAGTGACAACCCTCTAGCTTGCATAGTAAATGCTCCACAATCGCTGGAAAAAATTTGGCCATGTTTTTGCAAAAACAACATTTTTTATGATAGCAACCCACGGGACAGCAGTTGGAAGAGTATCATACCTCGGATAATTGGCCTCGACGAGACCTTCAAATCGACACCCTTAGTTTAATTTTACGGCTTGCGTAGCTCAAGAAATCGTGGATTATTTGATTTCTGCAAAAATGACAAGTTCTAAACGCCAAAATAAGAAAATCGGCTAATCTCACATTAGAGAAGAGCTAGAAAGTTGCTTCCAAAAGCAAAAATGTAGAGCTCACCGAGATCTTTCAAATGAGTATAGTCACAGCTATGCAGTTGCTGCTCAACTGTCAGAAATTGGCGAAAACCGTCCTGAATGGAAATCTCGAAATTTTGAAGCGGGATTACGCGGAGGGTGTTAGAACACCAAATGAACTTATTTTGGAAACTTTCATCAAATTTCATCTTGGTTTGAGCCGTCAACCAACATATGTGCCCAAAAGGAATCACCACCTTAAGTCACGTTTCATTGTACATTAACTGACGCGGCACGTGGCTGATGATTGACAAACTAACCAATACAAGTATAACCTACCAGCAGCATGACGGAGTATGAAAGCCATGTTGCGAATAAATCAATTAGGCCTCGAAAATAAAAATAATGTAACACATTTCCCTTCTACATGTAGCTGTGCTTTCAAGAATAATATAATAAGTAACTTTGCAGAAAATACTTTTACACAGAAACTGATAGACGGGTTGGAAATTTATTATGTTCAAGATTTTTCAGGAAAAGTGACATATGCTAGAAAAATGACACTCATTACGGTGGAATAAGAATTAGCCATTGAGTCGAAAATGTTGAACCATAGCTTCTCCTCCATCAGCCATATCTAGTAGGACTAGATTTGTTACACCAATGGTAGTTCGCGAACTGAGGTAACCCTTTTCAGTCTTTCAATTCCAGGCTGTTCTGTCTGGCCCTCTATTAACTGCTCACCAATGAGCACAATAACAAAACTCCCAGTAGAAACTACAAAAACCACTTTTGTAGATGATAAATATTCTGGCAGATTTCTAGCAGAAAATTTCAAAGGTTTCTTTAAAAAATTAAATCTATGGCAGGTTGCGATGCGTCTTATAATCTATACAGGACATAAAGCTAGTTTTCAGCCTATAGTTTCCACTGGTTTACAGGTTGGATGGAAACTGGGTCATGGGTCATTGGGTCATGGGTCGTTTGGGTCGCTATTTTTGCTTGGGTCACTGGGTCTTGGGTCACTAATTTTGGGAAACCTATGGGTTAGGGTGGGTCTGGGTCAAGCCTCCTATGGCTCACTTTGGATCTGGGTCAGCAATTTTAGTGGGTCATTTTGGGTCTGGGTAACACAGGTCCTACCAAATCTTTAAAGTTTCAATTTTCGTTGTGGCAGTTTAGCTAGTTTTAAAGGTAAACCCGTCATTTCTGAAAAATGATCGCGTCTTCGGCGCTATCACTAACAAATTAGTTAAATTTAGTAGTAATTTCGTTGAAATCAGTAGTTAGGTGTGACTTGCTTTGTAATTCTATTTGAGTCAATTCACACAGTAAAAGCAAGTATACCAAGGTAGACACATTTCTGTCGAATCTAAAATTTTACAGCATCAAACATTCAGGTCTAAAAAGCAAAATGGCCAGCAAAATTTTGCAGAGGCTGCATTCCTTCTTTCAATTCCATCACTATTGAAAAAGTAACGAAAATTTTCCAATTTGAGCTAATTTTTAAAATTATAATGCTAGCTAAATGGCTTTAAAGTGTTTTAAATGCAAAAACCTACAAATGCTTCCAGAAAAATTTTGGTTCCCTAGTTTCCTTCCTTGGCTTCTCCTTACCAAGTTAAAATTTTAATTATTGAAAAAATTTAACTTTTAAATTTTTATGCCCCGTGCAAAATTTTTAAGTTATTGGTCAAAAAATCAAAAGTTAGGACTTTTGGGAAATCGCGAAAGATACGTCGTCTCACATTTTCCTTAAATAAAAACCTTGTCTCGGGATGCACATCTAGTATATAATTCAAATTTGAAAACCGCCGGTCCATGTTTGGCTGGTATTTTTAAAAATAACAAACAGTTGATCTAGTTTCATAAAATAAGTGGAATGTACTTTTTCTTTCATCTTTCCAAAAATTAAGAAGGTTAGGGAGTTTCAAAAACACTGCACAATGGGAAAATCTCGGTTAGGCAAAGTCAGTCTGTGTAAAGTTATTCCTTTGGGTCATCTGGGTCTGGGCCAGGAAAATTCTTGCGTCAGTTGGGTCTGGGTCACGAAAACGTTTTGGGTCATTTGGGTCTGTGTCACTAAATTTTAAAATCTTATGGATCATCTTGGGTCTGGGTCAAATTAGCGTTTGGGTCGAGTGGGTCATGGGTCACAAAAAGTGACCCAGTTTCCATCCCTGAACCCAAACTGAGAAATAATGGCTATAATGAATTTCTTGGATTCTTTAATGAGCAAGCTAAGGTAGTGACTGACCGCACATGAGCGCACTTGTAGAAAATTACAAAAAGCCCTATAAATATCTTTAGGACTTTATTTTAACAGTGCTCCAGGCCACCAAACAACTTTTAAATTGCTATTGCCCCTGCAGCTGCAAAAACAGACGATTTCAGAACGTACCTCTGCAACTCAATGAGTTTCGCAATAGTCGTCCCGGAAGTGCATAAAGTCAGATTTATCCCTAACAAGAAAAAGACTGACAAAATACCCTATTAGTATTCACTGGATAAGTTCATGGCATACATTATTTATTCAAATTTCCAGGATGCTTAAGCTGAAAAAAGCTGCTGAAAATGGCTTTATGTTAGCTCTGCTTTATGTTAGCCTCAAATGATCCACTCAGTAAATAAAAGTAAACCAGCAAATTGAGGTTGCGTGCTTATAATATAAACATGAGAGTGCAGGAACAACGAAAATAAGACCTTAAAATGACGCCGTTTATGCACAGATCAAAGATATCGACAATAAATTACCTCCCATTTCAATAAGCCAAAAGTAATAGCAAACCAAGTCCAATTAAGGTGTTGATTCGTTCACACATTGTTAGCATTAGCTTTTGTCTATTGTGTGAGATTATAATCAATTCTATTATTTTGGCGTCGAAAATTTGTCGTTCTCGCAGAAATCAAATAATCCCTTATTTCTTGGGCATTTGAGTACACATTTGAGTGGGCATTTGAGTCACAAGCAGTATAATTAAACTCCATTAGTAGATCTCACAGAGAAAATGGTCATTTTCCGAGGCATGGTCATTTGGCAATTGCTATATTGACTCTTATCACTAGGAGTGTCAGAGTGCGTGTGAGTTCGCAAAAACACGACGAATTTCTTCAAGCAATTGTGCAGCATTTATACTACGCAAACCAGGGGTGCCACTTAACGGATATGTTCTATACAAAATACCTTTTTTTAAATCTTTTTAAATTTAAATTTGAGATCCTTTTTTAAGTTGCTCCGAATGTTACCTTCTAGCTAAAGCGGTCGCTTGATAAATTTGAAAACAGTATGCGAAATTCAAGTTGCGCGCACATTTCAGCTATATCTCCACAAAGAAAAGCGATCTGACAAATGCTAAAAAGAGTCCTCCGCTATTTGGTAGAGAGAGGAACCAAATCATGTGACCTATCTCTCCCAAGCAATGTTATTCTGTCTGCAAAAATTCTAAAAGGTTGTACTCCTTTGAAACTAAAGTCTGACCAAAAATTCTTGGAACCGAACTGTGAGCGCTTGTCCTGAGTTAACCTTTGAAGTTAATCTATATAAAGTATACATTTCTAGAAACCTCAGGAGGAGGAGAATCTGGTAAAACCATCATATCCGGTCTATATCCGGTTACCGGATGCCAAATCGATAAAAACGCTTCAGATTCGGAAAGGCAATGCTAATTCATTCATACTCTGGCACATTTGTCCTTGGCCCAAGACATCTCCGAAAATCCGGTCACATCCGGTCTATGTCCGGTAACCGGATGTCTAGGTCACAAAAACTGTACAGCAAGATGGGTAGGCCGTACAGTTTCGCTGATTGAATTTTTAGATTCAGCGGGTCGAAATTAGTCTATATACGAAGTTTTGTACAATTTGGACCAAAATTGCGCGTTTTATGGTCGTATCCGGTGCGAAAAAAACCGGAAAAATCGGTTTTTCCGGTCTGGTGCTCGGAATCGCGGATAAAATATGTTAGTTTTTGGCACAATGAATATTTGGGAGGCTACTTTCCTTTTACCGGTGTCAAAGTAATCGAATATCCGGTCGATTTCCGGTTCTGAGCTTTGAAATTTGAGATTTCATGGGCTATTATCTCAGTATCCGGTTGGTCCGGAAGTCAAATTATTTCATTAAAATGACATTTTGTCTATCCCTAACAAGCATCAACCTCAAATTACTTCATATCTGCTGTAATTTTTGAATAATAGCGTTTTGAAAATGGTTCAAAAATAAGTTATATTGCGTGCGACAAAGCTAAGCGTATGGGATCAAATCGCATATCCGGTTTAACAATTACACAAAACAAGCAAAATCAGCACGTTTTAAAACGCTATCATTCAAAAATTACAGCAGATATGAAGTAATTTGAGGTTGATGCTTGTTAGGGATAGACAAAATGTCATTTTAATGAAATAATTTGACTTCAGGACCAACCGGATACTGAGATAATAGCCCATGAAATCTCAAATTTCAAAGCTGAGAACCGGAAATCAACCGGATATTCGATTACTTTGACACCGGTAAAAGGAAAGTAGCCTCCCAAATATTCATTCTGCCAAAAACTAACATTTTTTATCCGCGATTCCGAGCACCAGACCGGAAAAACCGATTTTTCCGGTTTTTTTTCGCACCGGATACGACCATAAATCACGCAATTTTGGTCCAAATTGGACAAAACTTCGTATATAGACTAATGTCGAATAATCATACTGAATCTAAAATAATAATACTGAATCTAAAAATTCAATCAGCAAAACTGTACGGCCTACCCATCTTGCTGTGCAGTTTTTGTGGCCTAGACATCCGGTTATCGGACATAGACCGGATGTGACCGGATTTTCGGAGATGTCTTGGGCCAAGGACCAATGTGCCAAAGTATGAATGAATTAGCATTGCCTTTCCGAATCTGAAGCGTTTTTATCGATTTGGCATCCGGTAGCCGGATATAGACCGGATATGATGGTTTTACCAGATTCTCCTCCTCCTGAGGTTTCTAGAAATATATACTTTATATAGATTAACTTCAAAGGTTAACTCAGGACAAGCGCTCACAGTTCGGTTCCAAGAATTTTTGGTCAGACTTTAGGTCAAGCAATTCCAGAACACCAAAATTAGTTTCATGACATTTAATATTTATTAAAAAGAGAAAATGTTGAACTAAATTTTGGTAGGTATAAAAAGACTTCGTAACTTCAAGTAATGATTGAGCCATGGTTGAATATATAGCCATGGTTGAATAGCCATATAGCCATATAGCCGTATAGCCATGGTTGAAAGTTGATGTCTCCAAAAGGAATCACTACCTTAGGTTAGCCACTGTTTTCCTCAATCAGCGAAGTGTCTTACCATTTGCGCACTGTGTTGAGTAATGGTATGGTGGTACAATGAGCTTCTGCAGAAAGAAAAAGGAAGATGCAATCAAAAAGGATTAGGATTAATAAAAAGTTTTCATGATGACATTAAGAAGAAGAGTAAGCCACCTTCGTTTAGCAGCTGTGAAGTTTGAGTCTACGAGAGTTAGTAAAACGTTGTTGTCTACTGGATTGTTACTGGAAGTTCTACTGGAAGTTAGAATCCTGGATCACAAGTGAAATACCGTGGTGTGTGCTAGAGTTGTGTCCGGGCCTTGAATCGGGCCTCAGGCTCCGGGCCGGGCCTGCGCCGGGCCGGCCCGCGCCCGGTTGTTGGAGTGGCAGGCCGGGCCCGGGCCCGATCAGCAGCGAAGGCCCGGCCCGAGACGGGCCTACCGGGCCTGCAGGGCCTTAGAGGCTCGGCCAGGCCCGGTCAAATGTTTGTTGTGCATATTTCAAAATTGTTTCAAAATACATTCACTATAAAGTCAAATTTAAACTCACAGGAGTTGTGAGTCTAAAGTTGTAATAAATAGCACTAATTATTGTTGGGCACTGCTTTTTGTATGCCCGGCCTTCACCGGGCCGACCGGGCCTACACCGGGCCCACCGGGCCTACCGAGCCTTGAATCGGGCCTCCGGTTGGTTCAGCAGGCCTGGGAAATTTCTTAACGGCACAACTCTAGTGTGCGCTATTGGAGCAATGGACGATCCTGACCAACTTGAACTCAGAAAACGCAATTACAATGGTTTATTAATTTTCCAATGCACTCTCAACAAGACTGATACCAAATTAGCAAATACCTAATTGAAATAGCAAGCACTCAAAATTCGGAACCGATAACTTGGAACTTTCCCCCAACTTATAGCGGACAACCTTACCCAAATCAAGCACCCAACCAACTGCCCAGCAAATTCCCCGAACCTAACGAATCATGAATATTAGCTAGCTGACTTACGAATTTATACAGAAGAACGGACAAAGCACTGAGCGTTTGACAAGATGTATTACTAATATTTCTTAAACCCAACAAGGGTATGTGAATGATTTCCTTTGGGCTAAGAAGAGAAGAGATCGCCACTTGATCCTAAAACACTCTGTCCTCACTTGCAGATGGCGTAGGTAACACTCTATTGCAAGTAAACTGCCTCTTTCTAACCATTTACAAATATCAGGATTCTGCTACAATATATAAAGGAATATTTAAATCCAACAGTTTTGTTACGGATGCTTAAAAATAATTTATTTTTATAATGCTGTCCTACCCCACGACAGTAATCTCGTGCTACTGAATCCCGTCCCTCAATGAGAACCACATTTATTTTAGACTTAATCTACCATATCCCATACCTCTTCTCAGGTGAAAAAGGTTTTCTGCAATCTGAATGGATGTTGCCTATCCTTCTTTGAAAACCAGAAACTGATTCCGATAAGCCGTTACGCAATTACAAGCAATGCTAAATAGAAGTAGAAGTCGGCTTACTTTTCTTCTTAATACAACGAATCACTTAATGAATCAACAAAATCATTATAAGCAAAACTCCTGATATGGGCCTTGAATCTTTCTGCAGCAGTTTCCAACAGATTTTGAATCCAAAAAAAATTAGCACTGACCGCTACACTGGGTTTTTGACATGAGAAAGTAACATGTGCTCGCAACATTGCACGATTACAATTTAATGTCGGCTTTCGTACCTGCCGGTAATGTCGGTTAATAGCTATTCCAGCTGATATTGAACAACTCCCAGACAAATGTTAGCTGCAAACGTGTCCAATTTTATGACCTTCTGAATAAAAATTTTATGACATTAATTCAGGTATCAAACAGCTTTTGAAGGTTTCTTAGAATAGTGGGGGAAGACAGTTGCCTGTCGTTTAAATGACTTAAAAACATTAAACGACTACGACTCAGAAAGGGTAAATCAAAGTCACTCGTTTGTTTTTTGCGAACTTTGGTTGGCTTTTGTTTTTTAAATAATTTTAATCACAACTGACCTAATCCCAGAGCGAACTCTCAAAACTGGAAAGATTGCAAAAACAAAACCACTTTTCCCTGAGAACGGTTCCTACGTAGACGGTTCCTACTCATGGAATCTGGTGGTCATAGAGATTAGTATTTAGTTCCGTTCCGTTCCGTTGAGCTTAAATGAGTGAAACAGAATGAGGATGTCCCCAGCTGCTCCCTAACTAACTAGGTACTACCTTAGAAAGTGAGCCAGAAATGGTGAGTGAAACTAATGGAATTAACTCAAAGACTTCTCAGGCTGGAATCACTTCAACGCCACATCTTTTTTTCCTGCAGAGGATATCCCAGGCAATCCGAGTACCCAAGCAAGCCTTGTCCGGGCCTATTGTCATTGTCGTCTTCAATTGCATCTTAGAAAATAAAAGAGTAGGCGGAGCTGAAGAATTTGAACGCCCTGTGAACGGTCGCAGAAGAGCAAACACGAAAACGTACTCAAATTTCCACAATAATATTTATTCGACATCCTATCTTTCCTTCCAACTTCAGCCATAAATTAAATAAAAAGTTAAAGAAAAGAACCAAAACCGTGTTTTGGTGTTAGATCACATTAAAGAGGTTAAGCTCAAAGCCTCAATAATTAATCTGCCTAAATAAAAAAGCAAGTAAATCAATAAAGTAAAGTAAATCAAATAAACTGTATAAGAAATCCATATATATAATCAGCCATATAATGTGGATTGGAGGAAACAATAAACTACTGTTTTGATCAATTTTTAAGCTCTATTATAAATTTTAGTTTGCTGAAAATAAATGAGCAAAATCAAAGCAGTATATGTAATAAAAAGGAAGGGTGTCTCTATTGACTGACACTACTTAAAGATTTGGCTGTATTTATTACAATTACAATTACAATTACAATTACAATTACAATTACAATTGCAATTACAATTACAATTAATATTTTAATGCTAACGTTAATATTAATTAATTGTTCTGCCCATGTAGATGGTTTGTTAAAATGTTAACTTCCATCTATATCTCATTTAGTATTGCACTTTCGTCAGCAGCAATCGATCAAAACACTGCGTCAGCCTTTGCAGTTTTCTTGTTTAAATTTCAAAAGTAGGGTTTAAATGCACACTGCTTTGCTAGTCGCTAAAGGTTTTCTACGATTACACACACAATTGTTGTTGATTTGAAATGTTAAAAGGCTGCAGATTTTTCACAAGTGTTGAGGTTTTGAATCTGATCGATTTTTCGAAAAAAAGCAAAATAAACACTCTAACTTTTGCTTAATATTTTGTTACACTTGGATGGTATATATATTAATGATAACGTTGTAGAGGGGGAATAAAAATTCAAGTTTTTTTAACTTGGTGATATTTTGTTCTGACTTTTTATTGCCTCAAAACCTGTTTCGTTCTCTGACAAACATCTAAACTGGGCCTTCCCTGCGAATGCAATCTCTGGCCTAGCCAGTGTTTGATTCTGCGCTCTGTTTAAGAATTGACACATTTTATTATTGAAATTTATTTTTACGGATGTACATCCACTGAAACTGTATACTTGTCCCGCTGAAATTTTGTTCTGAGCTTTTTCAATGCGTATTTCTCATCAATATTACATAACTTAGATTGATCCTTGAATTGATACTTGCTCGGTGCAAAAATTGCAGTCATTGCGTGCTTTTCGTGGTTGACTTCCCGTGCTAAAACATTATAAAATTTGGCCAATCGAGCTTCTGTTTTGAGATCTTTCCGATTCGGTTAAAGCGGCAGAAATTGGCGATATTATGTGTGAAAACTGAAAAGTGAATTCTGTTGCTGCTGTCCGGACCCACCCATAAAAATATGGTCCGTGTAGGATTTGAAAAAAGTGCCGGGAATCGCTCCACGGACCTCACTGATTGCAGTCAGGCATTCTAGCCAGCCACTACACCACGGAGCCCGAAGAGATGAGTTGAAATGTAACTTCTACATCATTGGTGGTTTCTGTAGAAGTGGCCGACAATCGACAGTTAAACTCTGAGTTTTTAAACAGTTTTCGGAATAATGCCAGCAGGCATATCCAATTGATGGGTAATTAAAAAATTTTCTCTTCAAAAAGTTCAACCTGATACAGTGCTAAAAAAGGAGGACTGCAAAAAAGTGGTCTGCAATTCGACCACAGATGTCTTATTTTCTTATCTACCTTCCTGTTTTCACGTTTCGCCTTTCCTGGGTTTAGTTTCAATGGTACTCGGTATGCATGCTGCATCTGCGCTGGGAACTTCTCCGGTCCATTATTTTGCCTTGAATCTACTTCAACAAAATTCATTAACTGCCGTTGTTGAAAAGCTCCGCCCAATCAGAAACGCAGTAGATTCGCACATAGCTAGTCTAGTTTCTCAGTTTCCTTTTATCGGTTTTCTTTAAAACCCTCATTCAGAATCAAAATCGGAAAGGTTCGTGAAAAGAGCATCAACCTTTCTTCACTGGCCTTTGTCTAGGTCGGAAATTAAGCCAGCTGCTCAAAAAGTTATTACTTAAATTTTTGTTCATTAACTGGTCCGGACGAGCCAAAGTTGATGCGCCACCAATAAAACAGAATTTATGGGTACCCCTCCTTTGAAATGGAAGATTGAGATATCATAAGGTCCTTTAGCTCTTTACGGTCAACATTGTAAAGAGGTTAATGATAGAATTATAGAAATTTTTCCACTTAGGTGCACTTGCTGTTCAATCAAATAATATGTCTCACATTGCAGCACCGCATGCTATATTTAGTTTCAGCGGAACTTATCCAATACCTTCTCAAGGATAAAAAAACAACCAAAAGTGTTAAAGCTGTGGCTGAACAGTTGAACCTGAATAAATATTTTATAAAGATTAGCCTTTATCTGTCCAAATTAAATGATTAAGGCTCGTTTTAGATGAAAGCTGTCTGTAAGAGGTCTTGTAAGAACTTTTGATGAAATGAAAATTCAGAGAAAAAAAAAAGAACAGTTAGGAAAAGATTGAATAACAATTACATATGTATTTGTTTTTAAACATAACTAATATAAATCATAATATTAGCAAACAAGTGCAAGACTATTTTTAACATACATTAACATTGGATTTAATCCTGGGAGGAGGGGCTTGCGCCAAAAAAGCAGGGGGGCCATTGGATGTTAGAGTAGAGGCCAAATTTTCGAGGGGGCTTGTCCCATAAACATAAATTAACGTTAATGGTAACATAAATTCCCAATTTTTTATAAATTTGCAGAAAATTATCAATTGTTGGAAAAAGTTATGTACATATTGGTAAAAACATTTTCTTTTCTTACTTTCTTTGTATCATCAAGGACTGTAGACGAAACTGTGCATGTTTTGCTCGCTTTTTCTGTAATCCTACATTTTTTGGTTGACTACTGCAAACTTTGAGTTGTCCAGCAAGTCAAAGCAATGTCAGGGCTAAGTTTAAGCAGGAGTTAAGGCATTTTAACACATCTGCTGGTCATGTACCTGAACGGGAGGTCAAATTTCACTGACTCCTGTGGAAGCAAATTTGGGTACCCCTTGTGAGAGCGATTTTTCTTAGGGGTACCTTTGAAAGCGATTTTTAAGCAATTTTCGCCATTTTTTAACAAAAGACAACTATGTTTAGCTAAAACACGTTTTTCGAACGTTTTTAGCAAAAAATAGTGATTTTAAGTGAAAATTTTTTGCGAAGCCGGAAAATTTTTAAAAATTTTAGTCGTAAAACCTATTTTTTGGGCAATTTTCTTACCTCTTGTGGGAGCAATTTCGCGACCCCTTGTGGGCGACTTCGCCGAGGTGGGAAATCCCCCCTTCCCCCCCACCCTTGTCCACCTGTGCTGCTGGTCCTTATTATTCCCTATTACCCTATCCCTACGTCCCTTTACCTATGCTCCTGTTACTTACTAATTATTTCAGGTGTAAAACCGTTAAAGGTGATATCTGATACTGCCGAGAAGGGCCAAAGTGCTGCTTTTGGAACATTTGATTCAATCATGGTCGTCATCAACGGAAGAGAAGTCAGCATTCTTACAATCATTTGTGCGATTTTACTTCCGGTGAGTCCTTCTTCAAGGATCCTTCTTCGGTGTCTTATTGCTGCTCTCAGTTTTCAGCGAAAGTATATAATGGAAAAAGTTTTGACCAAGCCTCTCTTTTATCAGCTTGACTTTGGCACTTGATCTACACCCTAATGTCCAAGGACCTTAAAATTAACTCGGTCCTTTTCACGAAAGAGGTAAAAGAGGAATGGTCAAGCTTTAGTGGAGTTTATTACACTGTGTAACTGAAAACATCAAATTTCAGCGAAAATTTCAAGTCAATATTTTGAAAACTTATTAACGAAGTTGCGCAAAACGTAGGTTAATGTGTTAAAGTCTCTAATACCGAGCCTAAGCCTCAAAAATCTAAGAAACTAAATTTAAGCCTGGAATTGTTAGTATCGGTCTCGGTCTCTGTCTCGCCCAAAATACTGAGACTTGGCCAGTTTCGGTTTCGGTGCCTGCCTTGGTCTCGGGCTGGTTCTCGATCTCGACCTCGGTAAAATTTCGATCTTGCCGAGCCCTGTTACACAGTGCCCATACTAGACACTTATGCTTGCTCGCTTTACACTAGGAATGCCGAATTTTATGCGAATTTGAGAAAGTGCACGTAGGGTAGAGTGAGCCAGTTGTTAGCAAGTAAATATATGCTAAGATACAAATAGCGGAAATTTTTTAGCACTGTTCGCAAAATCTCAAAAATACAACTCCGACAGTTATCATTGACCATTGCTGATTAAAGTGTCATGGAAGTCTGGAACTGTACCTACCAGAGATGAAACCGGGTCACTATTTACTGACCCGGTGACCCGGTCGACCCCTGACCCGGTGACCCGGTATTTTTGAAAATTCAGGTTTAAGCTTGCAGAATATTAAAAATACTTTATTGGAGTGCGGTGAGTGTTTTTTTACCATTTTGGGCATTTTTGGCGACTATAATATCAAGTTGGGCAAAAGTTTTGCTTTCCTTAAAGTAGTAGCATTGGAAAGCGAATATTGTAAGTAAGCCTGAAAAAAATCAAAACGATTTGCACGATTTTGCACTCAAACTCATAATGTGATGTAAACTACACAAGCTTTTTGAATCAAACAAATTGGAACAAAATACTTTGCCAAAGTCATAACATCATCTAATTCTAATCATAGGGTTTAACATTAGCACTTTTCTGTTTTGTCATTAACTGTTTCATTTAGTTGTATGATTGAAGTATCACTCAGCGGAAATTCTTTGGAAATATTTTTCCGTATGGCTAGGATTCAGAGAATATGAAATAAAATCAATCACAATTGGTTCCTGAAGATGTGTAGTAAGTCATAACAACTGCAAACTAGCGCTACAGCAAGAATGTGTTGCCCACAACACTCTTTCTCAGGTCTTCAAGAGCTTTCGAATGATGCTAGTATGAGCCCGATCCGCCAAGTTTCATTTTTGACCAATTTTTGCAAGATCAGCGTATCGAGGGTCAAAACTCGAATTTAGTACCTTTTCACGCTTTATTACTATTACAGCTTTTGCTTAGCTCGTTGAGAGCTTTCGAATGATACCAAAATCAGCTGGATTCAAAAACTTTCATTTTTGACCAATCCTTGCTAAATGGTTGCCCATAAAAGGGCAGTTGGGATTTTCGATAATTATTGCTGAAAGGAATTTGATACAGCTTCTTCAAAGGTATCTTAGCAAATCCACCAGCTCAATTTGACTAACAAGTTCAAAAACTCTTACATCAGGCGTTTCTTGGCAGTTTGCTCACTTTTGCGGTCTCCAACAGTGTAACTTTCGGCCATATCTCAAGATCCATAAGGGCTAGAAAAATTTCGATTTCGGATTTGAAATCTACGTCCCCGGGTTACCCTATGACCAACTTTTGAGCGAAATCGGAGACAAAAAATTTTTGACCAAATTTTGGATTTTGAAATTTCGCCTTGGTCCCCCTTACGATTCTAAAAATTCCGGGGTTCGCCATTCCCGGAATCCGGAAGGTATCGGAGCCATCTTGCTTCCCGGAGATGTCCTTGCCAAGGGCTTCAAAATGAGGTATCAACCAGCCCTGTACCCCTTCCCAATCTCGAGATCTAGGGGGGGGGACAGACGGATAATAATAATAATAAATCCTACCGGCATCAAAGGGTTGTCGCAGCCATTTTCCTCTTATATAAAGGGCAAAAACTCAGTTTTGGTACAGCTTCAGGCCTTGGTGCTATTGCAACTTTTTTCCTACTCGCTAAGAGCTTTCGAATGAGTACCATAAAGTCTACTTTTGTGACAATTCTTAGAAATTCGGTTTTTCTGGGAATTCCCGGATTTTCGGGTTTTCGGCAATAACTTTTGCTAGGCGCATTTCCGGTAGAAGTCGCAAGAAGGAAAGTTGTTCAGCTCGACGAGCTCTTTCATTTAAGTACAATATCGACTACTTTTGGAGAAATTTTTCAAAATCCGGAATTTTCCGGGTCGAATATCTCGAAATCCGGAAATTTTCCGGAAATTTCGATTTCAGTTTCGAAATCAGCGTGGTCGACTTACCCTATGACCAACTTTTAAGCAAAATCGAAGACAAAAAATTTTTTGCTCCAAAATCCGGGTTTTCGTGAATTCCCGGATTTTCAGTTTTTCGAGTATAATTTTCGCTAGACGCATTTCCGGAAAATGTCGCAAGAAGGAAAGTTGTTCAGCTCGACGCGCTCTTTCATTCGAGTACCATATCGACTACTTTTGGAGAAATTTTTCAAAATCCGGAATTTTCCGGGGCAAATATCTCGAAATCAGGAAATTTTCCGAAAGTTTCGATTTCAGTTTCGAAATCAGCGTTGTCGACTTACCCTATGACCAACTTGTAAACAAAATCGGAGACAAAAAATTTTTACGTTTCCCTTGGTCCCCCCTTACGATTTTTAAATTTCCGGGAGCCGCCATTCCCGGAATCCGGGAGATATCGGGATGCCCTTACAAACGGGAGCACTTCAGGTCACCCTCCAGCTATGGTGAGAATTTCAGCCCGATCGGTCCAGCCAGTCTCGAGAAAAAGGGGGAGACACAAATGTTGACCGGAATAATAAATAAATAAACTAGCGCTACTGCAAGAATGTGTTGCCCACAACACATTCCATTGGGGTATAAACTTTGCAAGACACCTTTTAAGCTGTTTCTGTTCAGGAAATCTGTCCCAGGACTCAAAGAGCTTTCAATTAAGTACCATATTGCCCGTGTTTCAACGAATTTTTGAAAATCCGGTTTTTTCCGGAAATTCCGGATTTTCCAGTCTGCGGCCATAACTTTCGCTAGAAATATTTCCGGAAAATATTGTAATTATAAAAATCACCAGCTCGACGAGCTCTTTCATTTAAGTACCATATCGACCACTTTTGGAGAAATTTTTCAAAATCCAGAATTTTCCGGGTCCAATATCTCGAAATCCGTAAATTTTCCGGAAATTTCGATTCCAGTTTCGAAATCAGCGTAGTCGAATTACCCTATGACCGACTTTTGAGCCAAATCAAACACAAAAAATTTTTGACCAAATTTTGGATTTTTGAAATTTCGCCTTGGTCCCCCCTTACCAACCGAAAAAATCCGAATTTACAAAATCCGGAATTTCGGAACCATCTTGCTTCCGGGAGATGTCCTAGTCAAGGGCTTCAAAATAAGGTATCAACCACCTCTGTACGTCTTCTCAATCTCGAGATCTAGGGGGGGGGACAGACGGATAATAATAATAACTAGCGAAGTTGCGAGAATGGGTTGCCGCGGCATTTTCCCTTTGGGGGGACGGATTTTCAGAAGAATGCAACAGTATTTTGGTCGTAATTTTCGCTACACGCATTTCCCAAAAATGCCGCAAGCAGAAACGTTGTTCAGCTCGACGAGCTCTTTCATTTGAGTACCATATTGACCACATTTGAAGAAATTTTTTAAAATCCGGGTTTTCGTGAATTCCCGGATTTTCAGTTTTTCGGCTGTAACTTTCGCTAGACGCATTTCCGGAAAATGCCGCAAGCAGAAAAGTTCTTCAGCTCGACGAGCTCTTTCATTTGAGTACCATATTGACCACTTTTGAAGAACTTTTTTAAAATCCGGGTTTTCGTGAATTCCCGGATTTTCAGTTTTTCGGCTGTAACTTTCGGTAGGCGCATTTCCGGAAAATGTCGCAAGAAGGAAAGTTGCTCAGCTCGACGAGCTCTTTCATTTAAGTACCATATCGACCACTTTCGGAAAAATTTTTCAAAATCCGGAATTTTCCGGGTCCAATATCTCGAAATCCGTAAATTTTCCGGAAATTTCGATTTCAGTTTCGAAATCAGCGCTATCGAATTACCCTATGCCCAACTTTTAAGCGAAATCGGGGACAAAACATTTTTACGTTTCCCTTGGTCCCCCCTTACCATTATAAAAAATTCCGGGAGCCGCCATTCCCGGAATCCGGGAAATACCGGACTGTCCGCGCTTCAGTCAACACTTCACCCCACCCCAAACCTCCACTGAAAATTTCATCCCAATCGGTCCACCCAATCAAAAGTTAGAGGGGGGGGACAGGGGGTGGTCACGAGAATAATAATAATAACAAGCAAAGTGGCATGAATGGGTTGCCGCTGGCATTTTTCCTCTTATAAACGAGATAAGTCAATTATCCTACGATATTACTCCTTGTCCCTATGACAACTTTTTATCTACGTAACGAGAGCTTTGGAATGATACCCATATTGTGGGTTTTCCAAAATTTTTTATTTTGACACATTTTGGCCGGTTTTGGCTATTTTTGACCTCCGAAAATTTTCGGGAAAGTTCGTTTATAGTTTCGGAATCAGCGTGGTCGAATTGCCCTACGACCAACTTTTGATTGAAATCGGAGACAAAAAATTTTTTCAACCCAAAATCCGGATTTTCGTGAATTCCCGGATTTTCAGTTTTTGGGCCATAACTTTCGCTGGACACATTTCCGGAAACTGTCGCAAGAAGGAAAGTTGTTCAGCTCGACGAGCTCTTTCGTTTGAGCCCCATATCGACCACTTTAGGAAAAATTTTTAAAAATCCGGTTTTTCCGGGAATTCCCGGATTTTCAGTTTTTGGGCCATAACTTTCGCTGGACACATTTCCGGAAACTGTCGCAAGAAGGAAAGTTGTTCAGCTCGACGAGCTCTTTCGTTTGAGCCCCATATCGACCACTAAAGGAAAAATTTTTAAAAATTTGGTTTTTCCGGGAATTCCCGGATTTTCAGTTTTTGGGCCATAACTTTCGCTGGGCACATTTCCGGAAAATGACGCAAGAAGGAAAGTTGCTCAGCTCGGCGATCTCTTTCATTTGAGTACCATATTGACCACTTTTGGAGAAATTTTTCAAAATCCGGAATTTTCCGGGCCGAATATCTCGAAATCCGGAAATTTTCCGGAAATTTCGATTTCAGTTTCGAAATCAGCGTTGTCGAATTACCCTATGACCAACTTTTAAGCGAAATCGGAGACAAAAAATTTTTACGTTTCCCTTGGTCCCCCCTTACCATTCTAAAAAATTCCGGGTACCGCCATTTCCGGAATCCGGGAAGTACCGAACTGCCCGTGCTTCAGTCAACACTTCACCCCACCCCCTAACCCCCCTGAAAATTTCAGCCCAATCGGGCCACCCTAGCAAAAGTTAGAGGGGGGGACAGGGGGTGGTAACGAGAATAAATAATAACTAGCGCTACTGCAAGAATGTGTTGCCCACAACTGGTTTTTCTGTTTATTTTTCTGCCATAACTTTTACCAGAAGCATTTCCGGAAAGTACGGTAATGATGAAAATTACTCAGCATGACGAGCTCTTTCATTTGAGTACCATATCGACCACTTTCGGAAAAATTTTTCAAAATCCGGAATTTTCCGGATCGAATATCTCGAAATCCGTAAACTTTCCGGAAATTTCGATTTCAGTTTCGATATCAGCGTGGTCGAATTACCCTATGACCAGTTTTTAAGCAAAATTGGAGACAAATAATTTTTTGGTCCAAAATCCGGGTTTCCGTGAATTCCCGGATTTTCAGTTTTTCGGACATAACTTTCGCTAGACTCATTTTCGGAAAATGTCGCAAGAAGGAAAGTTGCTCAGCTCGACGAGCTCTTTCATTTAAGTACCATAGTGACCACTTTTGGAGAAATTTTTCAAAATCCGGAATTTTCCGGGTCGAATATCTCGAAATCCGGAAATTTTCCAGAAATTTCGATTTCAGTTTCGAAATCAGCGTGGTCGAGTTACCCTATGACCAACTTTTGAGCGAAATCGGAGACAAAAAATTTTTGACCAAATTTTGGATTTTGAAATTTCGCCTTGGTCCCCCCTTACCAACCGAAAAATTCCGGGATTCGCCATTCCCGGAATCCGGAAGGTATCGGAGCCATCTTGCTTCCCGGAGATGTCCTAGTCAAGGGCTTCAAAATGAGGTATCAACCACCCCTGTACCCCTTCCCAATCTCGAGATCTAGGGGGGGGACAGACGGATAATAATAATAATAATAATAATAAGCACAGACCAATAACAAAGTGTTGCCCATCCCTTTGGAAAAGTGGGCAACACAATAATAATAAACGGACATACCCAGATGAAAGGGTTGCCTTTTTTGTGAAAAACGCGGCAACCCAATAATAATAAACGGACATACCCAGATGAAAGGGTTGCCTTTTTGTGTAAAAAGCGGCAACCCAATAAGCACAGACCAATAACAAGGTGTTGCCATTTCCTTTGGAAAAGTGGGCAACACAATAAATAAATAAAGAAACTTAGCCATATCAAAGGGTTGTCTGTTTTTTTTAAAAATGCAACAACCCAATAATAAATCCTACCGGCATCAACGGGTTGTCGCAGCCATTTTTCCTCTTATCTATAGGGCCGAAACTCAGCTTTGGCAAATTTGCAAGCTTTGGTGCTATTACAACTGTTTTCCAACTCGCTTAGAGCTTTCGAATGACGTCAATATGAGCGCAGTTGGTCAACTTTCAATTTTGACCATTTTTGCAGCATCAGCGTATCGAGGGTCAAAACGCAATTTTGGTACATTTTCAAGATTTGGCCCTATTACAACTTTTTCTCAGCTCGATGAGAGCTTTCGAATGATACCAATATTGCCCCGATCCGACAACTCTCAATTTTGACCATATTTGCTAAATGGTTGCCCATAAAAAGGCAGTTGGGGTAAGAGATTTTCGATAATTATTGCTAAACGTTATTTAATACAGCCTCTTAAAAGGTATTCTTGCAAATCCACCAGCTCAACTTGACTAACAAGGTCAAAAACTCTTATATTAGGCGTTTCTGGGCAGTTTGCTCACTTTTGCGGTCTCCAACAGTGTAACTTTTGGCCATATCTCGAGATCCACAAGGGCTAGGAAAATTTCGATTGCAAATTTGGAATCTACGTCCCCGGGTTACCCTAGGATTAACGTTTGAACCAAATCGGAGACAAAAAAATTTTTGACCATGTTTTAGAATCGTCTTGGTCCCCCCTTACGATTTTCAGAATTCCGGGAGCCGCCATTCCCGGAGTCCGAGAGATATCGGGCTGCCCTCGCTTCCGGGAGCACTTCACCCCACCCCCAACTGATGCTGGTAATTTCAGCCCGATCGGCCCAGCCAATCTCGAGAAAAAGGGGGGGGGACAAAGTGTTGACCGGAATAATAAATAAACAAGCAAATTGGCATGAACGGGTTGCCGCTGGCATTTTTCCTCTTATCAGGAGACATATCTCAAGCTGTGTATATTTAGGAACGTTGGCTCTATTTCAATTTTTTTATCCACTCAGAGAGCTTTCGAATGATACCCATGCTGGACGGTTTTTGCTACTTTCAATTTTGACTAATTTTGCAGCATAACTAGTATCGAGCACTTTTTGTTCCACAAACCAGTCCAAAACACAATTTCTGTGCACTTTCAGACTGTCTCTATTACCAGTTTTCATCTACTCAACGAGAGCTTTCGAATGAGACGGATATGAGACCGATCTGAGAACTTTCAATTTTGAGCCATTTTGGCCGCTTTTGGCCATTTTTAACTATTTTTCGCCTCATAACTCAAAATGAGTGCATTTTCCGGCCTTGGCCCATTACAACTTTTTTGTTACTCGTCGAGACCTTTCGAATGAGACCGATACTAGACTGATACGAGAACTTTCAATTTTGACCAATTTTGGTAGATTTTGGCAATTTTTGACCCTTTCGATGCTCCGTAACTCATTTTCTGTACATTTTGGTGCTTTGGCCCTATTACAACTTTTTATCTACGTAACAAGAGCTTTCCAATGATGCTCATATTGGAACGGTTTCCGTTACTTTCAATTTTTACCCATTTTGGCCGGTTTTGGCCATTTTTGACCCATTTGAGACCCCGTAACTCATTTTTTCTACATTTTGGTGCTTTGACCCTATTACAACCTTTCATCTACTCAACGAGAGCTTTCGAATGACACCCATATCGACCGGATCCGACAATTTTCAATTTTGAGCCATTTTGGCCGTTTTTGGCCATTTTTGACCCATTTTCGCCTCATAACTCAAAACAGGTACATTTTCAGGCCTTGACCCAATTACAACTTTTTCATTACTCGCCGAGAGCTTTCGAATGATACCAAAACTAACTCATTTGGACAACTTTTTTATTTTACTCATTTTTACTCACGGGGGTGCTCCGGGAGCACCTCTGCTCCCCCGAGGCTCCCCGCGCTTCCGGGAGCAGTTCAAGTCAAGACCTTCAAAATGAGGTATCAACCACCTCTCTACCCCTTTCCAATCTCGAGATAGAGGGGGGGACAAGAATCCGGAGAATAATAAATAACAAGTCAAAAGGCATCAAGTGGTTCCCGCCCGACATTTTTCCGTTTATAGTACGGGCTCATTTTCTGGTAAAGTATTTGGTTTCATGCTTTGCGTCTATTATAACAGTTTCCCAGCTCATCAAGGACTTTCGGTTCAGGCAATTATCAGCCAGATCAGACAAAGTTCAATTTTTACCCTTTTGACCAGTTTGGTTAATTGTGACCCCTTTCATACACTGTAACTCATTTTTCCTACATTTTGACGCTTTGGCCCTATTACAACTTTTTATCTAAGTAACGAGAGCTTTCGAATGATACCCATGTCATTCCAATTGGACAATTTTTAATTTTGACCCATTTTGACCGGTTTTGGCCATTTTTGACCCCTTTGAGGCTCCGTAACTCATTTTTCCTACATTTTGGCGCTTTACCCCTATTACAACTTCTTATCCACGCAACGAGAGCTTTCGAATGATACCCATATTGGGGGGTTTCCGACAATTTTTAATTTTGACCCATTTTGACCGGTTTTGGCCATTTTTGACCCCTTTGAGGCTCCGTAACTCATTTTTCCTACATTTTGGCGCTTTACCCCTATTACAACTTTTTACCTACGCAACGAAAGCTTTCAAATGATACCCATATTGGCGGGTTTCTGTCACTTTCAATTTTGACCATTTGCAGCATCACCGTATCGAGTAATTGCGAATTGTGTGACACTATGGTGCCCAGGTGCCCGGAGGGTCTTCCCGCATCGGGTGCCACCGTACATGCAAAATTTCAGGCCAACTAGTTGACTAGCTCGAGATAAAGGCGGAAAACCCCTTCAAACGGCCGTTTTGGCCGTTTTTGGCTATTTTTGACCATTTTTCGCCTCATAACTAAAAATGGGTGCATTTTCAGGCCTTGACCCAATTACAACTTTTTCATTACTCGCCGAGAGCTTTCGAATGATACCAAAATTAGCTCATTTGGACAACTTTTTTATTTTACTCATTTTTACTCACGGGGGTGCTCCGGGAGCACCTCGGCTCCCCCGGGGCTCCCCGCGCTTCCGGGAGCAGTTCAAGTCAAGACCTTCAAAATGAGGTATCAACCACCTCTCTACCCCTTCCCAATCTCGAGATAGACAGGGGGGACACGAAAATGTGAACAATAATAAGAATAACTAGCGACTGCGAGAGTGTGTTGCCCACCTGCACATTCCATTTAGGTCACAGCTTTATTTCCTAAGACTTTGATAGCCTCTCGTTCAAGAAATGCGTGCTTCTGCAATATGCTTGGTTTTATTCGAATACAATAATGACGACACCTTCATCCTAAAATGGTTGCCCTTAGAAGGGCAGTTGGGATAAGTGATTTTTATATTGTTAACACTACTTCATACAAATGGTTGCCCTCAGAAAGGCAGTTGGGATAATTACGAATTACCTTATAACCGACTTTTCAACCAAATCGGAGACAAAAAGTTTTTGACCATTTTTGACACCTTTACCTGAACATGGTTGCCCATAAAAGGGCAGTTGGGATAAGCAATTTTCAACTACATATCGCTAAAAGTTACTTGATATACCATTCTAAGCGTGTCCTAGCAAATACACCGGCTCATCATAACTAACTAGTTCAAAAAACACGGATATTAGGTGTTTCTGGGCAGTATGCTCAATTTTGCGGTCTCCAACAGTGTAACTTTTGGCCATATCTCGAGATTCTCAAAAGGTAGAAAAATTTCGATTGCAGATTTGGAATCTGCGTCCCCGAATTACCTTATAACCGCCTTTTCAACCAAATCGGAGACAAAAAGGTTTAGACCGTCTGGCACTGTGACGACAGTCTGCTCACTTTTGCGGTCTCCAACATCAATTTTTAAAAATTAAATTCCCTGCCCTGGTCGACTGGGTGGGGGTGGAGCGATGAAATTCACGGATGCACACCTTCTTTTCACGCTCTTCAAAATGAGGTATGAACCAACCCTGTACCCCTTCCCAATCTCGAGATCTAGGGGCGAAAAACAACTGATAATAGGCGTTTCCAGAGAACCAGAACCACCACCTTCGATTTTTAAAAATTTAAATTTTAAATTCCCTGCCCTGGTCGACTGGGTGGAGATAGAGCGATGAAATTCACGGATGCATACCTTCTTTTCACACTCTTCAAAATGAGATATTAACCAACCCTGTACCCCTTCCCAATCTCGAGATCTAGGGGGGGGGACACCCACCTGCTAATAATAAGAATAATAATAATAAGAAGAATAAACAGACAATAGTAATGGTTGCCCTCTTCCTTTGGAAAGGTGGGCAACACAATAATAATAATAATATTAAGAATAAACATGTCCAGAACATAGGGTTCCAAACCCTTTGGAAAAGGGCGGGAACCCAACAAGCAAATTGGCATGAATGGGTTGCCGCTACATTTTTCCTCTTATCAACATGTCAATTTTTCGTGTCGAGTACCACGAAATCCGTAAATATTCCGGAAATTTCGATTTCAGTTTCGAAATCAGCGTGGTCGAATTAGCCTATGACCAACTTTTGAGAGAAACCGGAGACAAAAACTTTTCTGGCCCAAAATCCGGGTTTTCGGGAATACCCGGATTTCAGTTTTTCGGCTATAACTTTCGTTAGCCGCATTTCCGTAAAATTTCGCAGGAAGGAAAGTTGTTCAGCTGGACGAGCTCTTTCATTTGAGTACCATATCGACAACTTTTCAAAAAATTTTCAAAATCCGGAATTTTCCGGGTCCAATATCTCGAAATCCGGAAATTTTCCGGAAATTTCGATTTCAGTATCGAAATCAACGTGGTCGAATTGCCTTATGACCAACTTTTAAGCAAAATCGGAGACAAAAAATTTTTCCGTTCAAAATCCGGGTTTCCGGGAATTTCCGGATTTTCAGTTTTTCGGCCATAACTTTCGCTAGACGCATTTCCGGAAAATGTCGCAAGAAGAAAAGTTGTTCAGCTCGGCGAGCTCTTTCATTTGAATACCATATTGACCACTTTTGGAGAAATATTTCAAAATCCGGAATTTTCCGGGTCGAATATCTCGAAATCCGGAAATTTTCCGGAAATTTCGATTTCAGTTTCGAAATCAGCGTGGTCGACTTACCCTATGACCAACTTTTGAGAGAAACCGGAGACAAAAACTTTTCTGGCCCAAAATCCGGGTTTTCGGGAATACCCGGATTTCAGTTTTTCGGCTATAACTTTCGTTAGCCGCATTTCCGTAAAATTTCGCAGGAAGGAAAGTTGTTCAGCTGGACGAGCTCTTTCATTTGAGTACCATATCGACAACTTTTCAAAAAATTTTTCAAAATCCGGAATTTTCCGGGTCCAATATCTCGAAATCCGGAAATTTTCCGGAAATTTCGATTTCAGTATCGAAATCAGCGTGGTCGAATTGCCTTATGACCAACTTTTAAGCAAAATCGGAGACAAAAAATTTTTCCGTTCAAAATCCGGGTTTCCGGGAATTTCCGGATTTTCAGTTTTTCGGCCATAACTTTTGCTAGACGCATTTCCGGAAAATGTCGCAAGAAGAAAAGTTGTTCAGCTCGGCGAGCTCTTTCATTTGAATACCATATTGACCACTTTTGGAGAAATTTTTCACGTTTCCCTTGGTCCCCCCTTACCATTTTAAAAAATTCCGGGTACCGCCATTTCCGGAATCCGGGGAGTACCGAACTGCCCGCGTTTCCGGGAGCACTTTAGGTCACCCCCAACCCCCCTTGAAAATTTCAGCCGGATCGGTCCAGCCAATCAAAAGTTAGAGGGGGGACAAGAATCCGGAGAATAATAAATAAATAAATAAATAAATAACGGACATACCCAACACAAAGGGTTGCCTTTTTGTAGAAAAAGCGGCAACCCAATAAATAACGGACATACTCAACACAAAGGGTTGCCTTTTTGTAGAAAAAGCGGCAACCCAATAAATAAAGAAACTTAGCCATATCAAAGGGTTGTCTTTTTAAAAAAAATGCGACAACCCAATAATATTCATAATAATAATAAGCACAGACCAATAACAAAGTGTTGCCCATTCCTTTGGAAAAGTGGGCAACACAAAAATGCAAAATAAAACTCAGAATCTGTAAACTTTGTTGTGCTGATATTTTCCTTCTTCCCGAGATTTGAAACCCACAGTCTGACCCTCTCCCTCCAAAAATAATAGCAGCAGCGATAAATCACTTACAGTAGATGGAGCATGGAGAATTTTAGAGTTTGAAATAAAGATTTCAGACTCTCAGGGCCCATGTAATAGTTTTCATTTTGTAGTTAAGATTCAACGCAATCATTGTAGTTTCAAAATTAGATATAAGCTTGACAGGACATTACAAATATTATGAGGACACTACTACAGCGACAAGCATTTAAAAAAACTACACGATTAAGTTAAGAATATTTCTATTTCTAGTTTTTGAGTAATTGTTGAAGTTTTGAGTTGGCAAAAATTGGTAAAACTTAGAAAAATATCCTATAACAGCAAAAAAATTCCTCCAATCAAAAATACCGGGTCAAGACCGGGTCAGAGCTCCTGACCCGGTGACCCTGTTTCATCTTTGGTACCTACAACTGTACCTACAACTTGTAGCATACATTAGTTCATGTCGGTTTGTATTTTGTTGGTTTTTCAGTTTGTCGGCATTTGTGTCCACCGTGGCGAATGCATGATTGATTTCGATGTGGTGATATGTTTTATAATATCATGGTTCTTTTGGATACCAGGAATTATTTATGCCTTCTTCGTCATTCTATTCAAATGATGAACTCTGTCGAAGCTCAGGGAACTCACTCCTACCGAAAACATAAATTATATATGTTGCCTGCTTATATACGTTTTGTTTGCTTAGTATTAATGCTATAAAATGTCGGTAGCTTCCACATAATAAATATCTTTTGTTAAATATAAGGAATTCGTAATTCGACTAGACTACAGTTGAGAGGTATGGCATTGTATTTGCGAATCAGCTAACTCGGGTTAGATTTTCAATCATTTCAATCCATGAGTAGAAATTAAAGAATTGGAGCTCTTGAATTGGAGTTCTTATTTTATCTTCGAGCTGCGCCGCATATGCAAATGAATAGAAAATGTTTGAATTAATTTTTGAAGTGTTAAAATTTGGTGCCAGTTCAAACTACTTTAATAATTATGTAAATTGTTTCCGAACTCCTAAAGTCGTAATTTGGTAGATTTTAGTATATACTTCAAAAATTCATTAGAATTTATAAAGGCCTAATTTAAAATTTTGATTTCTCCAAATCACAGTTTGGAAATATAGAAATAACATGATAGAAAGCTTGAACGGATCCATTTTGCCGTTCTTGAGATTTCTCTGCCACACGCGTGAGCACGCCCACACCAACCAAAGCGTGAGCGACCCAATTTAGTTGGGCCCTGTGGTGTCACTGAGAAAAGGAAAATATCAAAACTTGGACACCCACAAATCTAACCAACCTTAATCACGGCACCGGTTTCGAAACTGTGGTCCCTTCGTCAAGCGACTCCTGGGTATTACTTGCTGCAAGCTGCTCGGGGGGGGATGAAGGATTCCTTATTCGAATGCGAGGGCAGGGCAGGCGTTTGGCTCGGGGGCCAGGGGGCACGTTGGGAAGGAAAGGGGACCTGTGAAGCTGGGGGGGCGGGCTCTGTTGTGTTCAGTAGAATGGATGCTAACAATGTCAGACTCGGAAGTTGGGGACTTGTTGAAAAGTAGGATTTGTTTTTAATTTAAATTAAAAGGATAGTCCGTACAGACTTGGCTAATCCCCCGTTTTTCTTTCTTTGTTGTTCTCATTCGTTGCAGAATCGATCACAGAAGCAGTTAAATCATGACAATAATCTCTGATAAAGTCGAGTAAAAACCCTCGATAGAGTCGAGATTTTTTCGTACTATCCTCTCAGTTAAATTGGGAACATATCCTACGTTGCAACAAGTCCTACCTTCCAAGTCTGACAGTATTAGCATCCTTTCTACTGAGCACAACGGCGCCCCCCAGCCTTCCCAGGTCCCCTTTCTCCAGGAAGTGTCCAACGTGTCCTCTTGGTCCCCGAGCTAATCGTCTACCCCCCACTCGAATAAGGAATCCTATAACCCCGAGGAACGTTTGCAGAGAATAATAGCCAGGAGTTGCCTAACGAAAGGACCACATCGGAGTAGAAACCGGTCGCGTGATTAAGGTTGGTTAGATTTCAGGGTATCCAAGTTTTGATATTTTCCATTTCTCATTGATATCTGTGTGTGTGTATTTCCCGTGAATCCATGAACTGGTGCGGGATCGGTTTTGACTCTTTATTGTTCTGACATATGGGGTCATTGAGAGAAGAGAGGTCCATCTGTGGTATCTGTCTTTTAATTTCAGAAATAACTTTTACAAGGATGTGTGATGAACCGACTTTTCTCAAAAGCAGAAATAATGAAGAAAATCATCTACCAAGCGTCCTAAAGTTTAAATCTGATATTTTTCGTGACGTTTGATGATTATTAATGATTTATGTATCAATATTGCCAGTGGTTTAGTTTAATGTTGAGCAAGAATTACTAGAGTTGCCAAATGAGCCCGAATTTTTGCTTTGGTAAATGGAAATTAGCTCGCGAACTAAGAAATATGGGCAGTAGAATTTGAATACTGACAACAAGAAAGTCGTTAATTAGGGCCAGGACCAACAGAATGTATGAAACTACTAGTAATTTAGTCTTCACTAGGACCAGGGTAGTCCACATCCCCTCCTGCGAACCAGGGTTGTAAAAAACATCTCACTTCCGTCCGGAGGCAGGGACCTCCCATAATGACCAAAACTGCTGAAAATTGACTCGTCATAATCTTGTCTGGATGCAGAATATCAACTAAATCACTAAAGTGTTTACTTTAAGTCTCGTACATACTTGCTAGCCGATAATAGGCCTGGCCGTCTCATGTGACACCTTTCCTTCGTTCTGCTGTCTCTTTATTTTTCTATCAAAAATCCAACAGGAGATAATACTGGTAGAAGGCGCTGTGCACTACTTGGAAGAACTCTGTCTCACCAGACTGTGTCTGTTTTCACTTTTTTTTCGTTTCCTTTCTATATCTAGTCTAAATATCAAGAATCTATCTTAAAGTAACTGAATTACAATAAGAAGAGTCAGTTTCTCTTCAGCCTGTTGGATTTGTTCAACTACTATAGCTTCTCCTACTGCTAGCTTCTGCTACCGCTAAGCTTCTAAAATCTTCACTCCACGTATTTATTCCAAACATTAACAGCATACGAAAATGTCCATAAAACAAGTAACAATAGGACAACAACGTATTGCTAACAATTAGTGACAGGAAAACAGTAACAATCTGTCACTTTAGCTTATTCGTTCATTTTATTTCGACATCAAAATTTTTCCGAAAAAAAAGAAAAAGCGAAAATTTTTTGCCAAAAAAAAACTAAAACCAAACACAAGTCCGATGGAAGCGACACAACAACTGTAACGTCCACAAACACAACAACGCAGTGAGGACTTCGTGCTACTGCCGAATGAAGGCCCTTCCGCCTAGTGCAGCCGCACCGGCAGAAGGATCGTCCGACCAGTCCCCTCCGCCGCTCTCTGATGCTTCTCCATCTTGTTCAATGAAGTCAGCCATATCAGAATCTCTGTCGCTCGGCCTGAAGAAAAGGATAAATTATTTTACAAAAACAGACACTTAACATATGTTACAGTTGCTGGTTTTTATAAAAACAGCTTCTTCGTGATGTCCCACAAAAAAGTGATAAATGATACTTGTTGTTTGTTGTCTGTTTAGTGAGTTACAGTTCTCTGTGAGCATACACTCACTATTTAGTCCCTCTTCCATTGATCTACTAATTTTGCAGTAATGTGCCATGTTCTCATTTTCTTGCATTTACATTAAACATTTCACGACTCTGTTCCATATAGGCATTGTTTCTGCACTTAAACAGACAACTCTTTTCTCCATGTGCGTATTTTGCGCACAGGCAATGCTAGCAGTGCATACATTCAAACAAAATGTCAATATGCAAATGAGAAAATAGAGTCAGCAGTAAGCAGCCGAGGAGGGATTTCACCTGTGTATATTCGTGTTTAACAGAGGCTGTTCCGATAAAAAGTGTGCGTCACATAGTCACCCTTTCGCCACCTTCAGTGTATTTATCGCCACCCTACGTCACCCTCCAGTTTAAGAGAGAGAAAAAGGAAAAGAAGGAGGACAACAAACTAAGCTGATATTTCTCATTTCAACAGTCAGCAAATAGATGACGTGCTTTAATTTGGCTACTAAATAGAAACCAAAATAGAAAAATTGTTGTTTATATCCTAAAATAAAGTTCAGGGGCCGGCCCGGGCAGCGGGCCGAACAACACGGGTCCGCCCGGGCTACTGGCCGAGTGCCTTATCCTAATCGCTCTCGCTTGGCCTGAACAGAAGGATAAATTTGTTTTACAAAATTAGACACTTAACATATGTTACAGTTAATGTTTTGCGCTTTTGCCACCTATAATGATAAATTTGCCTCCCTTCTCCCCCTTCATTTAACAATAAGTTATTACCACGTAGGAGGAGAAATGTAGGCGATTATTCTTACAGATAGTGTCTGCTACAATATGAAGCTCATGTTTCTCACTTCTTGCAATTTTTTATTGTTTATCAAAAACAAAACTTATAAAGGAAAACAGACAGAAGAGAACTATTACTTTAGGAAAAAAATAAGATAAGATGAAACACAAAGAAATAGCTAATTTTGATAGAATCGTCGGATAAACAGAGAAGAAATCTATTAAGTTGCCTTAAAAAAGATACAAAATAATGAGCATACGCTTAATATTTAGTCCCTTTTCCATAGATCTACTAAATTTGCAGTGGTGTGCCATGTTCTGATTTTCTTGCATTAACGTTAAAAATTTGACGACTCTGTTCCATATAGGCATGGTTTCTGCACTTAAACAGACAACTCTTTTCTCCATGTGCGTATTTTGCGCACAGGCAATGCTAGCAGTGCATACATTCAAACAAAATCTCAATATGCAAATGAGAAAATAGAGTCAGCAGTAAACAGGCGAGGAGGGATTTCACCTGTGTGTGTTCGTGTTTAACATAGGCTGTTCCGATAAAAAGTGTGCGTCACATAGTCACCCTTTCGCCACCTTCACTGTATTTATCGCCACCCTACGTCACCCTTCAATTTAATAGAGAAGAAAGGTTTGCAGTGGTGTGCCCATGTTCTGATTTGCTTGCATTAACGTTAAAACTTTGACGACTCTCTTCCATATAGGCATGGTTTCTGCACTTAAACAGACAACTCTTTTCTCCATGTGCGTATTTTGCGCACAGGCAATGCTAGCAGTGCATACATTCAAACAAAATCTCAATATGCAAATGAGAAAATAGAGTCAGCAGTAAACAGGCGAGGAGGGATTTCACCTGTGTGTGTTCGTGTTTAACATAGGCTGTTCCGATAAAAAGTGTGCGTCACATAGTCACCCTTTCGCCACCTTCACTGTATTTATCGCCACCCTACGTCACCCTTCAGTTTAAGAGAGAAAAACGAAAAAGAAGGAGGAGAAACTAAGCTGATTTTTCTCATTCATACAGTCAGCAAATAGATGACGTGCATTAATTTGGCTACCAAATAGAAACAAAAAACGAAAAATTGTTGCTTATGTTCTAAAATGTATGCAGTAGAGACCTGCATTAAGGCCAGCGGCCCGGCCCGGGCAGGGACAGGCCGACGGGGCCGATGACCAAAGTTCACGGGCCGGACCGGGCAGCGGGCCGAAGAACACGGGTCCGCCCGGGCCACCTGCTGCTCTTATTTTTGCGACATTTTACTAAAGAATTATGAATGAAATGTTCAGTTTGAAAACTTTTTTCCTTTTTTATCTTTTTTTTGTATCCACAGTGTTTTTCAGGAATAAGCATCCGTTTCATTTTCATTGCATAGTCTATTCAATTGTAATTTAATGCTCATTAGCCTACTAATGTTAACTTCTTTTTTTCCAAAAGATACGTTCAAGCAATTGGAAACAAGCACTTCAAAGTCCTAAATTCGTTGCAAAGCAAACTTAAACAAATTTAAACTATTATTTGCAAAATTTGTTGCTCAAAATTTTTGTCAAATAAATCAATTCATTGATGCTAAATTTGCGAATATACAACATAAAATCTTCAAAAAGAATTTTAATAATAAATTTTATCTAATTATGTACTTTCTGACAAACATAAAAGTTCACTCGCTAGTTTATTTAGTTGTCAGTATCCTGTCACACTGCTACATGTAAGCTTTTCCTTATGAAATGTTCCCTTTTCCATTCATGTATTCATTTTCCAGTAATGTATCCAAGTGACGATATTAAAGTTTTGAATAAAATCATGTGACAGCTCTTTTCTATATAGGCGTGCTTTGTTTACCTGCAGAGACACGTCTGTTCTGCATAAGTATGTTTCTCTACACTGTAAATGACAGCTATGGATACATTGTTTCTAAACTTTATCCATATGTAAATGAGAAAAAAGAGTCAGCTGGAAGCAGCCAAGGGGGAATTTCACCTGTGTGTGTACGCGTTTAACAGAGACAGACATGATAAAAGGTGTCTGTCACATAGTCACCTTTTCGCCACCTTAAATTCAAATCTCGCCACCCTTGGCCCCCCTTTCCATTTTATAGAGAAAAAGTCTATGTAGTATGACAATTTTTGCTTGTTATTTTCAGTGTGACAGTCTACGACTAGATGTCGGCGTACTGTTTTCTGATAATATGTACGCTGTATTTTTCATTATTAAGTAACAAAAAGAAACGTCGAATAAAGAGAAAGTAAAAATTTGGGACAATAAAAGAAAATGCAAGGGAACCAGTTAGCTAAAGAGACGAAAAGTAACACATGTGTGCTTCAATAGAAATTAAAACTATCGACATTAATGTATTACTTAAATAATTCTATACCATTACAATAGCAGCACAACTAACGTAAAAGAGAATTGCATGGGCAAAAACTTCGGTAAAAAAATCAGGGCACGGGGAGAACAAAAAACGTGCGTATGAGAATCATGCAGCCACGTTTGACTGCCACCAAATTATTGTATGGGAAACAACAGGAAAAATTATAACTGTAGCACTATCATTTGATTTACGAATTAACAGAATAAAACAACACAATTTCAGATTTGAACGCATACTACAAAACTATGATGACCGTTGCTGTAATAGACTTACTCTAGGTCGCTGGCATCCGATCGCTGATATGATTTCCTTTTCTTTCGACCTTCTCTTTTTTTGTCCTTTCTTCCATTTGCTCCGTCTTTCGCCTTTGGACTGTCGTATCTCTTCCTGCAATAACACATTTTGATTAAAGTAAGGAAGGAGTGACCTGGTCTCACCATCCATATGATAGCAGTGTTAATGTCATTAGTTGTCGTTATCGGTTTCATTAGCTATGTATAAATAGTATGCAAAGAAATAAAAACTAAATGGAAAACTGAGTTTCAGTTAATTCCGTACAGTATGATTGTGATACCTTTTTTCTGTCCTTGTTTCTTTGTTGTTGGTTCACCGTTGATATCAAACCGCACACGACTCTCCCTGGCGGATCTGTCAATGAAAGCCAATGCAGAGTTTGCCTTTCCCTTTCCGTTTGCTCTGACAGTCACATCACAGCTGCCTGGAATCTTTCCACTAAGTTTGACCATTCCTGCGGCCCCTGGTCGTGTCAGTATGCCCAGAACGTGATCCCTGCGAGCCTTTGAAGATTTGATATCTGCAGGCCATATCTTTGGTTCTCTCAAAATTTATAACATGACTATTTTTCAAAGATACAGTACTATGCTCATTCATAGGGACAAGATTAGACATACTCATTCATAGGGGCAAGATTAGACATGCAGTAAAGCGATAGAAAATAATTTGACTAGGAAGATAACAAAAGACAAATTGTAACAACTGAGATTAACCATACTTCGGCGGAATCACTCTGCTGCTTTGGCGTTTTCTCTCATTTGTTCTGTCCTGAGAGTTGACCCTTGATGCTTCATGCTTTGTTCTCTGTTCTCTTTCTGATCTCTGATTCTGTACCGTATCTTCACCACTGGCAGACCTGAAACAGCATTTTGTTCTCATTCACTGGCCCCCGTAAAGGTTCTGTTCGTCTTGATACAATAAAAATTACATTGTATTTGACAAAAATGAAAAACAACCTAAAGAAACCAACTCCAAAAAATGATTACGTATCACTGGTGCTATCGCTGTCACTGTCTGCACTTGATTGTTCAGAATTATTGTCTGAAGCATTCTGCGGTTCTGGATTGTCGTTCGGTTTCTCTTGTCTTTGATCCGTAGAGGACTGTGAGTCTGATTCTGATGATGAACTGGGGACAATTAGTCGTCTTCTTGCTATGTTTCCTGTCTGTTTGCGCACCTCTGAAATTAAATATTACTAAGTTATTTTTATATAATAATCACCGAGGATAGCAAAACAGGAAAGGGGGGCTACTAACAATCCAAATCACCGTTACACCTATTTTTTCAGAACTAACGGCAACATTAATTTCACCCACAGTGATATTTGCGAGTAGCTGTAAGCAGCGACACCAAAAAAAGCAAAACAGTATTGACAACCTTCTTTTATTCTTTTCCTCCTCCTCCTTTTTCTGGCTTGTATGCTTCTTTTCCTTTTGGCCACGTTTGCTGTCATTTCGCCTAAAACATAAAAAGGCTATTAGTAGAAGAAACATTTCAGCAGGAGACACAACTAAACATAAAGGATATGTGATAGCAAATTAATAACAGTAAGAAACAAAAATGTCACCTCACCGTTTCATCTGCTCCTGCTCTGTTGGCTTGACATATTTTACTGTTCCAGTGACAGCAGCATCGTTGTTGGACCGTCTAAAAAATTAGCACGGTTTATCTGTTGCTTGCGGTTTATCTTTTTAGTTATGCATTTTATTAATTAAAATTATTCAAGTTGTGTCTAGTAATAGCTTATTTTTTCCACTGTGGTTAACAAAAAACAATGTTGTGTTTATCCTGATTTTGACTTATTTAAAAGAATATGACCAATAAGCGAATATCTACACTTACTTTCCGGCCTTCTTTCTTTTGCTGTCGCTGGAAGGCCCAGCATTGTCCTCCTTAACGCAATCTGCTATTCTATTTTTCGCATTCCTAAAATTAAGACAAGGTGTCGGTTATTAGTATCAAACACTTTATTATCATTAATATCAAACACTTTAGTTTCACGTAATAATTTATCCGTTTTTTCTGATAATAATTCTTCATGGTACCTCCTCTTATTTTGTGACAACTCTCATTCTCCTCCTCCTACACCTCCTCCCCTGTATCCTCCTCCTCCTGTTCCTCCCCATACTGTTCGGAGTCCTTCTCCTCCATATCTTTCTCCTCTTCCTTCTTCTCCTCCCCCTCCTCCTCGTCCTCCACCTCCGCCTCCTTCTGCTCCTCCCCCTCC
>JASAND010011174.1:0-37322 GCA_030248195.1 Trissonchulus latispiculum
TTAAAAGATAAAGATAGTGGAAACATTGCAGATGATCTTTCGGTGTGGTTTTCAAAAAGTTCACACTGTTTCGCATTTATATTGATTGTTCAGCAACTAATACTTAATACTTCGAAGCGATGTCACGTACATTGCTACCAAGCCAAGCGTCTTGAACTAAATAAAGAATCAGTATTTATGTAGGTAAAGCATGTATTCAGTGCAAATGGAACCCTCCAGAGCATTTTCGGGGGAGCCGGAGGGGTATACGCTTACTCCATTACACACCTAAATTTTTTATTCCAATTTATGCTGTAATCTTGATATTGTTGAATCGCAGTCCAGTCCACTAAATCGCTTATCGTAAACTGAAATCTTCGACGTTGGAGGTTTTTGGCTTTGTTTTTCCAGCTCAGATGAAGACATTTTGGCAGGTTTTCGAGATAGCTTGCGGTTTTATAATGACTTCTGGGAATCAAAACATTCGATAGCATGAAATACTGTCACGGAGATTTCACTGATTAAAATGTTTAATTATGGAGAAACTCATATTGTCAACTGTCATAATGGAATCAACTCGGAAAAGCAACTTTTTGAAATGCTTATTTTTGGCCAAATCCAATCAAAGCTAGTCTCGAAATTTTGCCGATTCATTTCCTTTGAACCATCCAATTTTTCAAGACAATTTCTGATTTTGAGGGAACTAAGACGGAAAGATACATTTTGGAGACTTCCCAATCATATGGCTTTGTTACTCAGCCACCAGTTATGGCCCATAATTTAACATAATCATCATGTCAGCATAAATGTTGCTGCCAAAAATCTTTGTATTCTTGGAGGCCTTAAGCGTTTTAGTTGAAAGCGCGGGTTGCTGTAATTAAGCATTTTTAGGCGGCCCCCTCATCAAAAAAGGTGTCAAAGTTTCAGGAGAGGCCAATTAGTCTCTTATTTGGTTCTGAATCTGAGGTTGTCAACTCGAAACATGCCCCATATTGCTCTTATTGCGCCTTGTTAACAGGCATCTGGAAGGTTGTATAACAATGTTTTTCTGACACTTTTTTCTAATTTAGCTAATATAAAGAGGACCCAGTTCCCGTCCAATTCCAAAGTGCATTGTGTCAACTGTCTTTGAGTCCCCGGTTGTCGACATGCGCAGACGTCAGCTGTTGCTGACGCCAGCTTTTGTACGTGCACAAAACAATAAAATTGCAGAATGTAAACACACTGAAAGTTTTCAGTTGTGTTTACAATCTGATAATTCTTAAGCAGATTTAAGAAAATTTTAATTCTAAAATTCAAAGAGCTTATTTGTGAAGTTTAGAACCGGTTGAACTGCAATGAAGCAAGGTTTTACTATGAGGCTTGCGCTTAATGACAGCACGTAACAAAAAATGTTCGTTAGAATTTTCTGATGTTCAAGTGAATAGCATCTACAAGTAACAACTGGAGTCCACTGTAAAATAGTTGACCAGTTATGAATACTGAGAGACATACAACGAAGCATGGCACCAAATATCAAAGATGTTTTAAGACTTAGCACTGTTGCATTTAATCGAAAGTAGTTTTGTTTTCACATTCCACATCATTAGCATGACTACATATTACATAATCAAAGTATTACAAGTGGGAAACATACTCTCATGTATTATGAGCTTGACACATCTTCAGTATATACGCTAGCGGCTGACTCCACTCCAGGGGAATCGGGCCTTCGTTATTAAAACGAAATCCACAGCTATGCTTGTGTTCTAAAGGTCGAAACAGACTTTAAAACTTGCGCAATCAATGCTTGTATTTTCAAACTTTCTGACACAGAAGCATACAGCGACTAGCGAATAAGCATACCTCATTGCAGCTGGGTTCCAATTTTTGGGGGTCATTAGGGTCAATTTGCGGGAAGCAGCTGTTATCATGCAGAATTCCTAAGTCAAGCTCATGAATGCATTAATGTCATGCTCTTAAATAATATGAACTCTTGTCACTGCAGATTTTTACCACCCAGGTTGGTTAATTGATGACTGTACATCAAGCACAGTCATGTAACTCATTGAACATTAGGTCAACTGTGATAAGAAGACCCTTACTAGCTTATCAGTTGGGGATGGAAAAACGTGTTAATTAAGGCCTAAAGGAGAAAAGACAATTTCGACCCGCCTCTAGCAACACACTGGGCCCTGCTTAAAAGTTTTGCCGTTCGTTTCGTGTTTAATGATGCACAGTCTTGTTAGTAGAATGCTCTGCGTGTTCCAGGAAACTCCATTAGAGCTTACATAACAGTGGCTAACTGTTACCTAATCTCCCTATCCGTATTCAATGCTACAGTATTCTCACGTGAACAACTGCAGCTCCAGTGTCACACCTCCCACTGTACTGCAGTCCAAATTCACAAAATGGAACACTGTATTTTGGTGTAGAGCTATTTTTTGTCTGTTACTGACTATGTGTGTACTGTGTATCATTTTGCTGGTCATTATACTGTATCTGGTGGGCAGGCCCGAGTGCTCCACCGACGTCCCCACAAGGACTACTAGACAGTTTCCCAAATTTGTTGACACAGATCCTGCCTTTAGACTACTGCAAGAACAGATAGTAGACAGAGTATCTCAATCCACGGCCCTTTGGAGGGTAAGAAAATTAAGAGTTGGCTATTACTTAATCTAGTAACCTTTTTCAGATTTTGTATTAAAATCTTTAATTATCAATTTTGTTGTATTGATGTTCAATGTTGAAATCAGTTGCTTCCTATGGCAATACTGAATCAGACTTGAAATAACGCTTTAGGATACACGTGCCTGAAAGTCCAGAACAGCTGACTTAAATTTATGTACGTAAGTATCTCAAGTCAACAGAAGCCGCAACCTATAATAAATTGGTATTAATTAATTATTCTGCAGAGCTTCTTGGAGAAATGAGTCAATAGGGCATCCGGGTCCGGGAGTAAACTACAAGGGCCAATACCATTTATTTTGAATGATAAATGTTAGAGAAGAAAAAGTTTCGTTAAAGATTAATTCAATAAAAACTTGTAAGTAATCGATGGGTTGAACTTAAACTCCACCCTGAACCTATGTAACACACTTGTTGGGATGATTTTGTTCAAGGAAATCCTGGAATTGTATACCAAACTTTTAGAAACACTAAAATCTTGGAAGCTAAACCTAGCGCTGCGCTGATTTGAGATCTAAATATTAATGTTTCCCACCCACCAATCCGAAGCTAGCCACAAAAATTTTAAATTCCTTCTTCAGCTAAATTCATAATCATCTGACTGAAACCAGCAGGATGAGTAGAAATTTTTCTACAATGTCTTTCAATTAGGTTGTTTTTTTGAAAAAGCTTTTTCACCTGTTTAATGTTTCGACAACTATGGCGAACTTTTTTTAGGCGGCATTGAACGATCAAGCATCCACAGTTCCGCCGGAAAAATACCGACATTTGGATAGGAAACAATTAATCGACAGTTTCATCAGAGACCACCTGGACAGCCAGTTCTTGAATGGGACCATAAGTCGACAAGAAGAGCTTTTGAACGCCCTCAGGACCTATCCCACCTTTCCCACCTCCTTCGATGTCCGTCACAAGTGGGGATACCTCTGTCCCACCGTTCACGATGTTTGGGATCAGGCGGGCTGTGGCTCTTGTTGGGTATATAAATTTAAGTACTTAAAGATTTGAATTAGTAATTAGAGATTTAAAATCAAATTTTCTGTGTAAAATTCTTGTCATAATGTAGACGCATATATGTAGAGGCCATTTTGCAATGTCGTCTTCTGTGATTTTAACAGAGACGATACCACAAAAGCGTAATTTAAAAACCGTTAAATTAAAAGTAAATTAAAGTTAATTAAAGTTAAAATTAAAGTTAAATTGAAAATTAAAAAAGTAAAACATTAGAACTTAAACAAATTAACAAAGTCGATTAGAGTTTCAAAATTCCAATTTCTTTTTTGTTATTTAGTTTTATTCACTACATTTACGTTTAAGGCCGTGGCTGTATCCTCAACGATTGCTGACAGAATTTGCATCCAATCTGCTGGTTTGCATCAACCTCGAATGAGCGCAGAAGATTTGCTAACTTGTTGCAAAGAATGCGGCGGGTAAAATTAAAACTATTTTTTTATTTTTCAAGATTTTACAATACAATACAATTCGCACACTCTTCACATTTAACACTGAAATCGAAATAAATGTAACGCAACTGTTTTATTTTGTATTGCTTGCAGTATTAGTTCATAGTTATGCGATTCTTGTGTGAAACTTAAAGGATTATATAGCATTAATTTATTCAATTAGGTCACATCATCGTAAAGATTTTCCTATGAATGTAGGAGTAGATTGTATCCTTGAAAGTTCTAACATGTTTAAAGCTGTTCACAATTAAATTCTAGTATATTTCATGTTTTAGCGTTAAAAACTAAGATTATTTACCAGAAAATACTTTTTAATTTGTTTCTAACTACTTTTAGCTGTCAAGGAGCACTCAACATATTACAACCTTGGATTCATTTCTTGAAACAGGGCCTGGTTACTGGTGGTCATTTTGGGTCCAACGAAGGATGTAAACCCTACACGTTCGCACCGGTCTGTGGAAGCCCCTGCCTGCTACTACAGTATCTCGACGCTGCCGATTCACAGTACGAATGCAGTCAACAGTGTATTCCAGGATACGACAAAGAGTACAGTCAAGATTTGTATAAAGGTATTACAGTCATATTACAGTGGCTGAGCTGAAGAATCAAGCAGCTGTAATGTTCATGAGACGGTTCAACATAAACTAAACTAAACTGAACTAAATGCTAATTAGGTGGATGCTAATTAGGTGCTACAGAAAGGATTGGACTCCAGCAGAAAAGATAACTTACTCCCACTTTTTTAACGTCTTTTTCGGCAGAAAACTGTGAAAACCCCTAAAAATATGGTTGTTGACGGCGTTTGGACACCAGTTTAGCCCCCTTTCATATTCGCATCCAGCATGCACATGTCTGGACTGGATTACTGTAGTTACGGTGTTACAATGTACACTTGACTGGTAGTTCTATTTTGCACCCGGGGGTAGCAATTTAATAATAAGAAGAAGAACACAATTTAATCCACAAACAATCAAATCACATAAATCTCAAAGCAACTTTGAATACATTGTTTTAGGATCAACAGTGTACCATTTGGGGTTTTCGGAGCACTACCGAATACTGGAGCAAGTCAACGAATTTATCGTTAAGGATCCGGATATTATGAACAAGAAATCGATGATACCCTTTCTACCAGTTCTTCGAAAGCTGAGCGAAACTCCTCAACTGCCGAAGGCCCTATATAACGCTTCCCTAGTGGAGGATATGATTAAGTATGAGCTAATGAATCGAGGCCCCATAACAACTTGTTTCAATCTAACCGAAGACTTACAACACTATGTTTCTGGTAGGTAAATCGTCAATTTTACTGTAAAATTAGGCCGATCGTCATGGTACCTACTCTTAGTAAAAGAACCCGCTAAAACTGATCTAGAAAATGAAATAATCAGTAGTCTCGATTATCCCAATATATCGAAGTTAATCCGGTTTAGCCTCTCGGATAAGACATTACTACTAATATTTCTCGATTCTTGAAATTACAAAAAACTAACTTGGGACCTTTTAGAATTAGCCAACGCAGCCCCGGCAATTCCTATGTACTTACTTATGTGTCTCACGTTATATTAAATTTTATAGCTTTACTTTATGTTATTTACAAATAGAAATTAAAAGGATGGTGCTCTGAAGTAAACACTTCATCACATGAAGCTATAGTTTTTAAACGTAAGAAACATTTTAATAAGTTAACTAAATTTTAATTAGCCAGGTAGTTATTTATAGGTATTTATCATTACGTTACGGGAAGATCGCTTTACGGTCACTGCGTGAAACTGATCGGCTGGGGAGAAGAGAATGGGACTGCGTATTGGACTCTGACAAATTCCTGGGGTCGAAGTTGGGGCGAATTGGGATTCTTTCGAATTATGAGAGGAACTAATGAACAGAGCGTTGAAGATCTCCTTGCTGCCGGATTGATTGATTTAGGCTAAGCTCTGCATTTTTATAATGTATATACGTATTAAAGTATTTATAGTAACTTTTTTACAGTAGGTACGTAAGAAAAATTGGTTAATCTGATTTCACTAAACCTCTGATACCTGCTGCAACCATGAGTGCTCACAGCACCCGTTGGCTCTCTCCTGCTTCTGACTAAGGCTTTAGTGTCTTTGTTTCGTCAGTACGCAGCCAGATAAAATGTATAAAATTTAATTGAGCATTTCAATTAGAATTTACAAACACATTCATTGCGAAAACTTAAGTATAATTTACAACAGCCATCTTTCAGTTCCTGATTCCAGTTTCATTTCCAAATTTTCTTTTCTGTTTTCTGTTTAAAACTGTCTATCCAAACTACTGTTCAGGATGGAATTTGCTGAACTTAGGAGTAGTGTTGAGCTTGGGAAGACCAGCAACAACACCGCTTTCAATGCCACATTCGTCGGATCCTCGCTTGATCTTGAAGTAACCTAAAAATTAAAAATAAATTAAAAAAACATCCACACAATTACCGTATGTAAATAATTGAAAATTTTCAATTGATAATTTTTAAAAATTTTGATTACCTTATTATTTTGATTAAAAAATTGATCTCATTACCGTACCACTTTTAACTATATGAATCAGGTATCGTAAATTAATTTTTCTAAAATATTCTACTCGAACTTTTACTTTATTTTTGTTTTATTTTCGATTTCACATTCACTGACCTTTGTCACCCCAGTCACTGTTCCAGGAGTTGGCAACGAGCCAGTAGGGAGTACCATTTTCAGTTCCCCATCCTAAAATTCTGATGGCGTGACCACCGAGATAGCTACCAGCGGTGTGCTGATAAACTCCTAAAGACAGAAAGTACATAACTTCACATTTTTTTGTCGAGGTGCTCAGCATTTGTCAGGCACTCATTGAGGCCTATGGAATGCTGCCCTCCGCGGTCCGTTTTGAAAAATGGACAAGAGACGGAGGGGCGAAGGTCAGGGATAGAAAACATGACCCCCAAGCAGTTCTGACGTACGGTTATTTCAGTCGCCCCCAGGGCAACCTATGTTGTGTCTGCCAACAGAGGTCGCCCCCCGCAGATCAACAGCGACTAGGATGGCGGAAGTCTAATACCCCACTCGGAAGGGCAAAAGGAAAAAAAACGGGCTGCAGAAAGGAGTCGGAGGGAAGGCCGAGTACTCAGATAGGAAAGTTGGAAGATTGTACCAGGACTAGGAGAATCTAAAAGTAATGATAAATTTAAGTTTGAACCTGACCCTATTGTCTTAAACCAGTTCCAACCTACTGGACTTTAGATTATTGGTAGTTTATGTATTTATTTATTTGAAGAACCAGACACGGGGGGACCTTTTTCACCCTCCCATGTCCAGTAGCCTCCAAATAGTACATTTACCTTCTCAACTATGCTCAGTAAGATTGTGACTTTAATCAGCACCGAAAATTTTTATAAGAAATCTAGTAAGTGTTAACCTTACTGTTTCTTATTAACTTAAAACCAAATAATGCTGACTCAAATGCAGGAAGCTTCTGAACAGAATTCCTGGTCAGCCATCCACTTCCGTTGTCAGTAGTCCGTTCGGATTGTACCAATTTTTGCAAATTATAAATTAACGTAACTTATCTGGATTCTCCTTGGATTAATTTACACTAAACATAAACACATTTATATAAACTTTAAATCACTACTGCTGAGAATCGACAGAATCGACTGACAACTCTACCACTAATAATTTTCCATCATTTCGTTCATCATAGCTACAAACTGATGATTACAACAGTCTGAACTGTTGTTGTCAACTTGTATCCTTACCGGATGTGTAATGAACAAAGTCTTCGTAGACAGTGAAAGCACCTTCAACTGGACCGTTGGTGTAAATTTCCTGTTGAATGTCTTCAACACTGTTTACACTGTATGCAGTCTTGCCTACAATTATACAAATATATCATTATAACATGTATCAATATATACCAGTTGCAGTACAGGGGAATTTTAGTGAAATTAGCTTCGTTAGGTGCCTGAATTGCTTATATCCGGATGGGGCTATCACTCACTAGAATGTGTATTTAATGATTACATCATTAAAGCTGGAAATGCCAGCATAAGCAGTGAAAATTCAAGTTAACACAAATATTTTTCGAAACACATATAGCTAAAATTCGTCAACGTTGTCAGGGGCAAAAGAAATTTGAATTTAGAGGGAGGCAAAATTACAGGCAGGTAAGATCATCAGTTAAGATATCAGTAATCATCATTCCAGTAAGATCATCAATCGTCATATGTAATAATGGTGAGACTTCAGACTGCATCTTTTGGTTCTTTTGGTTTGGATTATGCACTCAACTGGAAATCCATTAGATGCCAATAGTCGAAAACGTGTCAAAATACAAAAAACCAACCTTTTATCCATTTTTAAACGCAAATCTTGTATGTAGCTCAACTCAAACTGAAGTTTGTTTTTCTTTATGTATTCCAATTAAATTCAACAATTCTATACCTACCATAGTACTTGTCCTGGTCATAGCTCTTAGGGTATCCAGCTTGGCACTGTTTCTCGCACTTGGGAGTGCTCACTGAGGATCCGCATGGTTGGAATTTTCCGGTCACGTGATGATCACACGGGGGAATGGGATAGGGTCGGCATCCGGATTTTGAGGTATAGTTGCCTCCGGTAACCAGGCCATGACTGACCCAGTATTTCCAGGCAGCCAAGGGCTGACCACCATTGCATCTGAAAAAAAGATAATTTGCAGAACCAGTGAAAGCAGTATTTAAGGAATGCCTTTTTGCTTATACACCTAGAAGTTAGAACATATACATAGTTCAGATTTGTTGTTCCTAAACGAATTATCGAACTTATTTGGTATAAACATTCACCCAAATTATCGCAATAATTTTCTGTGAGTAAAGCGAACTCAAACAAGTTTTATCAAAATCCCATTTTAGTTCTTCTTATTTCATACTTTAACTTTATTTGAAAAATCCTACCCAAATCCACAGCTGAAAATTCCCTTGCAGCAGGTGAGCAAATCATCAGCAGAGATGTGAGGAGTTTCAGCACCGTTGGAGGCGATGCAAATACGATCTGAGATGGCTTCAACGGCGCCAAAAGCCTAAAACACAAAGTTTGATGAATTTGTTTTCACAAAATGCTATATCCAATCTATGAATTTCTTAGAATTTTTCCACAGAAATTAATGGTGCTCCAACCAAAAGACGCTAATATTCTCTGCTTGGTGGGAGTACGACAGCCAACAGCCAATGAGTTTTGTCACCCTAAATTTTTGGAATTATGGTAAAAGTTATATGACTTCAAAATATTTTGTTGCTTTTTCAAGAAGGAGCAAAGCAAGCCTAACTCAATCAAGTTTTTTCATCTCGGAAACCGTTGATTCAGCAGTTTAACAATTTCTTCAACCTGATAGGGATCGAAATAGATTGGTGTCTTTTCATCCCGTTTACTTTTTTTATAAAAATTCCTGATAAGATTCTTTAAGAATTAAACTAGACCATTTACCCAGCAAGAGCCACAGGCAGCCTGGTCTCTGACTTCAGAGATGGTAGGACAGTTAGGCCACTGAGTTCGAGCATCAAAGGTGTCCGGAAGCTCCGCGCGCTCCATGAAGGTTTTCCGAGGCAGAGTGTCGTCATTGAACTTTCGGACGCCCATCATGTATCGGACCACGTGCTCAGGAGTGTCCTTGAAGTGCTCGTTCCAGCCGGCCTAAATATGACAAATAATAATTTTAAAAAATAATTTATTTTTTAGTTTCGTTTTGTATATTTTTCTTAATTTCTTTGTCATTAAGTTGACACCTCAATCGATTTATATCAATCTATATATGTATTAATCTATTTATGTCTATTTATATCAATCTGCATTCCTATACTTTGTAATTGGTCGTTGGGAAAGTAATCGAGTGCGCGTTTCCTGCAAGCTGCAGCAAAATGGGAGGACACTTTAACAAAATTAGATTTTTGTTAGTTTTTCTGTGAAAAGAAAATTCATGGATCCAAGCAAAGCAGCACGAATTTAGTGGTTTGTTTGAATTTGGCATCGAGAGCTATACTTCAGCTTCCCTTTCCAGTGCTAAACCATAAGAAGTAATGCAAACTAGCCTGCGGGCGGAGACCATACATGTGTTTGAGATAGGTGGAATTTCACTTCCCGGAGCTGAGCTCATCCCTTAATTCGGGTATTCCGTTTTTATACGAAAACTCAGAAAATCCGGTTTGGACGCTGGTTCACTCCACTCCAACATTTAACCTCCTGTAAGTTGTAATGTTGTGGCTGGTTAGATTGGTAAGGAACAACTCCAGTATGCCGACATTCATTTTACCCAAGTATGCATTTAAAGAAACTGGATTTAGTTAATTTAATTTAATGCATTTAAGGATATAATGAATCAATCAGACGATTAAGCCAGATTGAAATAGACAGTAATCGATAGGAAATTGATCAATCCATACCTGCCATGTAGTCTGCTGCTGATTGACATAGTCAACTAGGTCCTGGGTGAAGACCCGGAGCTGGAGTGGGTCAGAAGCAAAGGCGCAGAGAGCGCAAGCCAAAAGCACAACAGCACGCATGGTTTTAGACCTAGGAGAAAATGAAGTAAAGGTTGACAATGGACACCGATTTTATATAGTTTTCAAATCGTTTGTTCTAACTGGAGAAATTTCTAGCAAAATTCACTGCGGGGTCTGATACTACCTATTGTTTAGGGAATTAAGATAACCGCCTTCACCGCTTAACAAAAGCCCTTATCATCTGTGTGTTGGAGTTTGCATTTGATAAGAGCCTAAAAGTGCTTGAAAATAGTAATCACAAGACAACTTTGAAAAATCGTTTGCATCGCAGTTTGAAGACAACAACTCAGCAGCATTGACCTTGCATTGCGTTTACATGTACTTCCACTGCAATAACCACTTTTTGTTACGTAATTGCATCAAAATCAAGTTGACAAGATTGTAGCTAGCAATTGTTTTGAATGCCTTGGCAGTTTGAAAGAGTCTTATCAATCTTTCTATTATCAGCCAATTAATCAATCAAAAAATGTTGATTCCTTTTATCAGTTAATCAATCTCCGTTAGCTGTATATTAACGGTAACGGAGATCCGCGTCGTAACTCAAACAAATAGTACCTAAAAGTAACAGCTAAGAATCGTTGGGGTTGACGACAGCTGGCTGTGGCCCTTACAATAGAGGGATCGACCGGACTCGGGCTGGCCATATCGGAATCCACAATACGGTGCAGACACCGATGTTTGGGTTAGCCCGCCTTTGTCTGATTGTAAAATAATAGCACAGTGGTGCAGGATTTAGTTTGTTGCCACCAACGGAGGGATGGGTGCTGTCTAAGACCCTGCCAAACAGAGAACACTAATTTTTCACAAATCCAATGCAATGAAGAGAAGTCTGTTAGTGTCGCACTCTGTTTTTATTTATAGTGCAAATGGGAAGTTCAAAACTGAAATTTTTCTGATTTTCATGAGTCGCAGAATATGTATAAATCGTTTTATGGTTCAGCTTTTCGTGCGCCAATGTAAACTTATATCCTAATCTTAAAAGTTTAGCTAAACCCGACCTTTTTTGGTCCTCCATGTCAATCGAAAAATTGAAAAATTTCACAAAATCGAAACATTTTCCCGTGGCCGCCCTGCCCCAATGCGCGTCCACATACAACAGTTAATACATCTGTAACGACGATGCTTATACTGGTAAGCGGAAACACCGTGACAGGGTTAGTAGGCATTTAATATTGAAGAAGCAGAAGCTAGGATCGACCAGAAATAAATTTAAAGGTATATATATATATATATATATATATATATATATATACAAGTAGGAAAAATGCTCCTTGTAGTCGCATGAAAAAGTTAATATGAGCTATGATGGTCAACATTTAAATGTGTCAGGACAAGATTTAAAATGTTTAATATGAGCCAACATCTAAATATGAAAGTAGAGGACAAGATGTAAACGGCTAATATGAGCCGATACCGTTTCTCTTGGGCTCATATTGACGCTCATTTAGCTTTTGCTTACTTTGAATCCAACACTGAATTGGCTTGCATGAATAACGACGCATAAACATTAATTTTGCAAGCTGTACGTAAATGTTTTCTTCTCCACCGCTACATCCAAGTACACATTTAAGGCCACCATATAAGTCAACAAAACGAAACCAAAGTCCACTCTAATGAAGAAAAAATGTGGACTTACACATGTTGTGAAATCTTGAGAAATCACATTTGAAGTTATCATAGCAATCATCACATTAATTCAATATTCCCAAGCCAACCAAATTGTTTATAAACACTGATGCTTATATGCCAACCGTAAACTGTATATGAGTTTGTCATTTTAGTCGCGTCAATATGAGCCCAAGAGAGACGTAGCGGCTCATATTAGCCAAATTTACATCTTGTCCTCTACTCATTTAGACGGTGGCTCATATTAAACATTTTAAATCTTGTCCTTGACACATTTAAATGTTGACCATCATAGCTCATATTAACTTTTTCATGCGACTGCAAGCACTTCCTACTTGTCCTCCATCTAGTTTTGGGAACGCTGCCATAACTGTGGCAGCAGAAATCTAAATCCCACCAGTGAATTCCCCATGCCAAATAAGCTTTGCATGCAAATTTCAGCCTTTCAGCTATCTCCAGTAGCTTGAACCAGGAACTGGTTCAATTTTGTGTTGAACCAGATCTGACCAGCCATGGGTCGGATCGCAAAGTAACACCAATAGTGAATTCCCCATGCCCAATAACCTTTGCATGCAAAATTTCAGCCTTCCAACTATCTCCAGTAGCTTGAACCAGGAACTGGTTCAATTTTGAACCAGTTGAACCAGATCTGGCCAGCCATGGGTCGGATCACCAAAGTAACACTACCAGTGAATTCCCCATGCCCAATAACCTTTGTATGCAAATTTCAGCCTTCCAATTATCTCCAGTAGCTTGAACCAGGAACTGGTTCAATTTTGAACCAGTTGAACCAGATCTGGCCAGCCATGGGTCGGATCACCAAAGTAACACCACCAGTGAATTCCCCATGCCCAATAACCTTTGTATGCAAAATTTCAGCCTTCCAACTATCTCCAGTAGCTTGAACCAGGAACTGGTTCAATTTTGAACCAGTTGAACCAGATCTGGCCAGTCATGGGTCGGATCACCAAAGTAGCACCACCAGTGAATTCCCCACGTATACAATACCTTTTGTATGCGAAATTTCGACCTTCTAGCTATCTCCAGTAGCTTGAACCAGGAACTGGTTCAACTTTGGGCTCGGATTGAACCAGATGAACCAGGCATGCGGTGTCGGCACTATGCTCATCGTGTTAAGCGACCCCGATTTACTATATGGGTACCACCCAAGGCCGAAAAGTACTGTTTTTTGCCCGTTTTTAGACTATTTTGAAATTTTCGGACTTAAAAAACGCTATTTTTTTTTCATTTTTGACCATCTATAAAATCGAACCAGATCGAAATTCGGAAAAAAGATAAACTTGCTAAGTACCATTACCTAGATATTCAAAAAATGGTATAGAAAAATTTTTCCTATGGGCCGTTCGAAAAAATCGAGTTAACACAAAATTGACAAAATCATGCTGAATACGGAAAAAACCCCCACTTTCAAACCCGTAAGAGAAAGTAGATTTTTTCAAAGCTCATTTTTTCAGGCAAGTTTGGTATCATTGGAAAGCGCTTGGCCTATGATTTCAATAATGTAATTATTTGCTCTTAATTCCTTCCCGTTAATTTGTTATGCCTAATTAGCACTTTTCAAAATCCGCAAAGTGCCTTTATAGCTGATATTATAGAGGCTCTCCGAGCTCCCCCACGATATATATATATATATATATATATATATATATATATATATATATATATGTGTGTGTGTGTGTGTGTGTGTGTGTGTGTATATATATATATATATATATATATATATATAGATGTGTGCAAATATCAGAAGTTACGATTTACTTAATTTTAACTTGGCGTACAAAGGATTATAGTCAACCATGCACCCCGTAAAAACGCTTTCAGCTGAGGTTCAATCTCGTGAGTATGCGTATAGTTTAAATAAATTTAATGATTGACACGTAACCACATTTTTTTTCGGTAGGGTATACATATATATATATATATATATATATATATATATATATATATATATATATAGATGTGTGCAAGCACGAGTGATGATTTACTTAATTTTTAACTTTGGCGTACAAAGGATTATAGCTTATCCGGGCACACCCCGTAAAAACGCTTTTTAGCTGAGGTTCGAGTATGCGTAGCTTAAATAAACTTAAATAGATTGAAACGTAACCACATTTTTTCGGTGAAGAATTCTAAGATTACAGATTCTATAAAAAGAAGAAAAATTCTGTTCTGGAGTTTTTAAAAGATTGCACCCTAATCGATAAGGTGTGGTGCCCCCTTGTTTCTGCATCAGACAAATATCATAAGAGTTATAAACAATTCCATGCATCAAATACAAATCAAATAGTGCTGCTTTCAAGCTAAAGTGGTAGTTTGCGAAAGTTGAGAAAAGTAGGCAAAATCCAGGTTGCGCATACATTTTAGCTAATTTCTTTATAACGAAGAGCGATTTCATGATACTTACAAAACGGTCACTAGATACTTGATGGTGGAGTCGAATGATGTAGCCGATGTCTCACGAAAAAATTTACTTTCGTCTGCAAGAAATCCGGAAAATTAAAATACTTCGAAAATCCAGTAAAATCGTTTTCGAAGACTGAAGTTGTTTTGTTGCATTCTAGTAATAGGAGCAATATTAAACTCCACATTTTGATATAAAAGTGGGTTCTGAATTCCTAGTAATGAATCAGTACGTATACAAAGCTTATGTCTCCAAAAGGAATCACCACCTTAAAACTGAGCAATCTGACCATGCTTGTAATCCCGACTATGCAGCACCAGCCTACAAGTCCACAGTATATAAGTTAGACCCATGTAGCAGTACTCCACTAGAAATCCTGAGTTTGGAGGAAATTAACCAGGTTTGTCATTGCAAAATATAAAACTGAAATGTAGGTAGTGATTGTGGGCATAGTTATGATGAAATATAATTTGATGAATATTGATTTGAAAAAATTTGATCTAGGATTTATTTGAAATTCAATTCTAGTACTTTGAACTCAAAATGTATGACGAATTAACAAGTTTCGTCTGTTTTTAAAGGATAAAGCTAAGCGAAAATATTTCGAAAATTCCAAAGCAGAATGGTATTTATAGAATGTATTTTAGTTCTTAATGTAACCATGAATGTATTTCTAACTTCACACTAACTGCAAAAGAAGTTAGTGCAAATTTTAATGCCGTAAAGCCGTCTGTTATACTGTAATCGCCATAGTATCGCCAGGAAAACTCAATATTTGTTTTTTATTCTACCTTACCTGCATTGGCAATAGAAAGAATTATTTGAAAATTGATAATAAATTAAGAAATTCTTTTTTTTGTCACGAATTTTATGGCCAGACAATGCAGAGCATACAGTTTAGCTTGCACCATTATTCCTTACTTTTGAAGATTTAATTTGTCTTCCCCAGCTCCATTTCAATAGACTGTCAGCAGCACAGAGCCTAATTACAAATTAACAAAAATTAATATAAAGCCATGGTTGCTGTTTATTTCTTTTGTGGCTAGACAGATCAGCTGTGGCCTGAGGCTCCCTGGTGGGGGGTACTAAGAACTCACGAATCAATCTAACCACTAACCAACCAACGAAGTACTACTACAGTGGGATAGTCTGGTATAGTTTCATCGTCTAGAGGAGGAGTATTGCCCCCCCCCCCCACCTTTTCGAATTAACTTACCCCTCCGATTTTCAAATTTTAATAAATATGAACGGCAAAAACGCCGAAACTACAAGTTCAAGTCTCTATGACGAAAAAGGCGAGCTGAAATATTGCCGAAAATTTTCAAGGCGATTTTAAACACGCGATTTCTGAGCCCCCAAAAACCTTCCAAAAATCTCCTACCTTCTCGAATTTGTCAACGCCAGTTAGTTTCACCGGAAACGGTCGATAAGGGGTGTCCGAATAAATTTGCCGTTCGACCCCTGAAAATGTGATGGGTAGCATAGGTGTAACGGAGATTTGGGGTGGGGGAGGCTCCGCCCAACCTTTTCTGGGGGAGCCCTCTGGAAACCCCCCCAACCCCCCCCAAAGGACCCCCAAGTCCCAATCCTCCCCCAAAAAAAGTTTTCAGTTTTTATGCCAAAAATCATAGTTTCCTTAGGGGGGGGTTGGGTGGGGTATCCCCCCCCAAAATTTTCGACCAAATTTACCCCCTCCCAGGTTTTGGGACTATCCCTCCCCCCACTTTTGGCTACTCCCCCCGAACCCCCCCCCCCCGATTTTTGGCCCCCCAAAGTTAGCTAAACTTGGTCGAAAAATGGCTATTTTTGGAAAACCTTTTCTAAAATTTTGGCCTAAAATCGCTTTAAAAACGGTGCAAAAACGCCTAAAACGTTAAGAACAAGCCTATTTTGATGAAAAAAGTACAAAATTATTGAAAATTTTGCATTTTTAGGTCATTTTTTGAATTTTGTGAGGTCCGAATTTTGGGGGGGGGGATTCAGGGGGGGTACTCCCCATCACATTTCGGAGGTCGACCACAAAATTTCCGAAGTTGTTAAATTCCTCCAAACTTAAAATTTCCATGGAAACAAATCATCTTCAGCCGTTCCTAATGATAAAAAACATGTAACCATTAAGTAATTTTAACATTAGACAGTGGTTTTAAAAACTCAAAGACTTGATCGCCATTTGCCAACATGTTTCCAAGTCCAAAATAAGGTCAATATTGAGTCATAAGATCCATATCTCATAATAATAAACAGTTGAAGCCAAAAATTTGGACATTTTTGAAAATTTTTTCAAAATTCACCCAAACACCCAATTTTTGGCCATTTTTCGCGCCGTCGGCGCGGATTTCACTCCGCCCCCCAAAGTTTTGGGGGAGGGTTAAAATACATTTTAGGGCTACCCTCCCCCCACCTTTATACCTATGATGGGGAGTACCCCCCCGAACCCCCCCCCAAAATTCGACCCTCAGAAAATTCAAAATGGCCTAAAAACGTAAAATTTTCTGTATTTTAACGCTTTTTTTGTCAAAACAAGTGCCAAGTTTCATAGGGGTCCGCGGCAGCGACCCCTATAATATGTGTGAAAAGTGGCTGGAGACAGTGTAAAATAAACTGCGCAGAAGCTGCGCAAAATCCTGCGCAGATTTTATGCGCAAATTGTAGAGCACATCGAGTTTAGTATGTCTGTGAAGTTTCAGCCCCGTTACCGTTAAAAAGTTACGCCCCGGACCGGTTATGGCGGCGATGTTTTTTTCCGGTTTCTCCTATTTGATGGTTGTATTGTACATAATGTTCGCTGCTTTCACGGGATCTGCAGCGGTGGGCCAACCTAAAGGGCTATAGGGTCTAGTAGTACCCTCTAAAGAATTTAAGAATCACAACTTTTTTGCGCCGCAGCTGCGCCACAGTGCCGCAGTGGCGCCGCAAAGTCGGCTCATAGCGAAAAGTGACCATTTTTGTGGTCGTCGCTCAGGTCGAACGTTACGAGCTGGAGCTGATTTCTTTTTATATTCAGAAATTACATATATTACTGACTAACGGTCCAGGTTGCGTTTCTCTATCACTTCCCTAGCGACCACTGTGGCCCGTCAAAAATGGCGAAAATCCGAAAAATGAAAAAGTTCTCGCTATCTATTCAACTTTGAAAGCTCAAATCTTCCATACAATGGTATTCTGGCACGGAGAATCGATTCCCGCCGTCAGTTTTACCGTCGGCCACTTTGCCGTCTGGAGGGTCCGGTCGGTACCGACTTCCGGGAACACCATATAGGACTGTACATAGCCTCTCTAAACATTGTCTATAGGGGTTTTCTGGTGCGCCCAGCTCATTCCCGGTGTCGTTTTTGCCGTCCGACGTACCTATTTTGCTGGGCTGGTTCCACTTTGCCGTTTGACGGGTCAGTCGGGTGGGAGAGTCAAATGGTCGAAAATAAAGTTTTTCAAAAGTGGTCTAATTTGGTATCAAATGAAAGCCCTAAGTGAGCTGAGCAACTTTTGTCATATAACTGCATACCCAAAGTGGCTGTAGAGGGGTGTGGTGTGGTGGGGTGGGTCTTAGGCGATTTTGGGTCAAAAATAAAATTTTTCAACAGTGGTCAAATTTGGTATCAAATGAAAGCCCTAAGTGAGCTGAGCAACTTTTGTCATAGAACTGCATACCCAAAAAGTGGCTGTAGAGTGCTGTGGTGGGGTGGGGTGGGGTATTAGGCGATTTTCTGTCAAAAATGAAATTTTTCAAAAGTGGTAATATTTGGTACCAAATGAAATCCCTTAGGGAGTTGAGCTTATTTTGTCATAAATCTGCATGCTCAAAGTGGCTGTAGAGTGCTGCGGTCGGGTGGGGTGGGGTCTTAGGCGATTTTCGGTCAAAAATGAAATTTTTCAAAAGTGGTCAAATTTGGTACCAAATGAAAGCCCTAAGTGAGCTGAGCAACTTTTGTCATTGAACTGCGTGCCCAAAGTGGCTACTTAGTGCGATGTTGGGTCTAAAATAAAATTTTTCATAAGCGGTCAAATTTGGTATCAAATGAAAGCCCTAAATGAGCTGAGCAACTTTTGCTGTGTCGGATTTATGCCTTTCTCAACCGGAATTTAAAGGTTAGACATTGGCCCAACACACATATTATTATCCCCTGTTGTGCGGAGCATTTTTGTTACTTGTTAACGTTTTAGGCGTTTTTAAATAACGTTTTAAACCAATTTTAAGCCAAAATTTGAGAAAAGTTTTTCAATAAATGACTATTTATTAGCAAATTTAGCTAACTTTTGAACCCAAAAAGTTTTGGGGTTAGACACTTCGGCTCCGGTTCACCCGCCCGGCTCGCGTCAGCGCCGACTATTGGTAGCGGCTGGCCGCGAAATTTTTTAACAGCGGCTGGAGCGCGAAATGGGCCGAAACGGGCCAGTTCGACTCTAAGAAATGTTGTCAAATCACTAAAATCATCATTACATTTACTCATTCAGGTTGTTTTGTGCAAATTAAAACATTTCGTAGCATAATTTAGCGTTTCCAGCATTCACTAAAGCTCTTTTGAAATAATATTGAGGAGCAATTTCGAAATTTTCTTTTGGCGGGCCGGGCCGGGCCGAATTTTGTTAGTTTGCCGGGCCGGGCCGGGCCGAAAAGTTTTGACAGCGGGCCAGGCCGGGCCGAGCAAGATTTTGCATGTGGCCGGTTTTTTTAAGGTCAGGCCCGTGCTCATCTCTACTGAGGGGGAACGGGGGGTAACCAAAAGTGGGGGAGGGATAGTCCAAAAATCTGTGGGTAAATTTGGTCGATTAGTGCCGGGGGAGTACCCCCAACCCCCCTCCCCCTGGTGAAAACTATGCCTACGGCCGACCCAATTCGAAGCTTTTCAGAAAATAAGCGAAAAATTGTTTCCTGATTCCTGCGCAGATTATGTTCGCAAAAGGTACTACAAGCCGAGTTTAGTATGTGTGCGAAGTTTCATCCCTCGCGTCATCTCTTTCGGTTAAAAAAGCGCGCCAAAAATCGCTTACGAGAGTGATGTTTTTCTCCGTTTTCCCTGATTTGATGTCTCATAAGGGGGTTTTGTAGGCGTAATAACTAGAGATAGAAAAATTTTTGCCTATGAATACCATATATATATATTTTGGAGTACGCAACAAAAATAAGCCGATAGGCTAGTTTTTATGCTTCCCGGGGGTAGAAAAAATTTTTGGCTGGGGTCCAAAAGTCGGTCAAAACGCCAAAATGACCCAAAAGTATGTTTAACATTAGCCGTAATAAGTCAGACGTTACATATGGGCTAAACCACTTATTTCTGGCAATGGCATGTTGGGGTTTGGTAAAATCTGAATTCTTCCGATAAGTTGCATCATTTTTGGGACTGGCCCGCCAAAGTTGGTAAATTTTGGGTCCTCCATTCCCGCCATCAGTTTTGCTGATTCTCCCAAGTTGCTGGGCTGGTTCCACTTGACCGCTTGAGGGGTCAGGTCGGAAACCGATTCCTGGAGGTCCATAGTAGGCTTTACTGGCCTCTCGCACCCCTTTGTCTATAGGGTTTTCTGGTGCGCCCAGCCTTATTCCCGGTGTCCGTTCGACCTACCCATCTTGCTGGGCTGGTTCTATTTTGCTGTCTGGAGGGTCCGGTCAGTACCGACTTCCGGGAACACCACATAGGACTGTACTCAGCCTTTCAAGACTTTGTCCATAGGGGTTTTCTGGTGCGCCCAGCTCATTCCCGGTGTCCGTTTTGCCGTCCGACCCACCCATCTTGCTGGGCTGGTTCCACTTTGCCGTCTGGACGATCCGGTCAGTACCGACTTCCGGGAACATCATATAGGACCACCAGCGTAGATACGCCGGGGGGCGGGGGGGGGGGGGGCGGCCGCCCTCCCCGAAATAATGGCCTTGCCTCCTGAACCCAAATTGGGCAAAGGAAAAAATTTATGCCCGCGCGGCGTTTAACTTTATCAGAAACATACGCAAATTATACATTAATGCTTAAATTAGCTCAATATTTTTTTTGTTAGCATTTGTTAGCATTTTCCACACCATTAAAATACTCGCGCCTCCGGCGCGAATTTTTGGTCATGTCGATTATCGAAAATATTATTTTTCATTAAACATGCTAACAAATGTGTGTGTATGTTGCGTTGCTTTGCAGTTTTGCTGTTATTTGCGTTATTCCCAGCATCATCAGCCTTGGCATAATTGGTTGATATGATCAGAATACGCAGTTCTTTTAATGGGAGCATCCAATAAGTTCAGTTTTCGGACAAGACAGTAAACTTAGAAAATAGCAAATATAGGTACAAAATGTTGTTTGTTAATCAATTGGTAAATCATTTATAAAGAATTAAATGTTTTAGTAGCGTTTAATGGCGAAATTTAAAAAATTTTTCAATCCGACGCGGTACTCTCCCCCCAGACCCCCCGTTTGGGACTTAGCATTTCGCTTTCAGTTGTAACCAGTCGAAAACCTGTACCGCAGAAGACTTTTGAATTAATAGGACAACTTGCAGTATAATACACAGTGTGCATGTTACGCAAAACGGGAAAAATTTACCCCCCCCCCCCCAAAAAGTCCTCGGACAGAACCGCCCCCCCTGGAAATTTTTTTGTACCTACGCTACTGTATAGGACTGTCCTTAGCCTCTCAAAACTTTGTCCATAGGGGTTTTCTGGTGCGCCCAGCCCACTCCCGGTGTCCGTTTTGCCGTCCGACCACCCATTTTGCTGAGCTGGCTCCACTTTGCCGTCTGGACGGTCCGGTCAGTACCGACTTCCGGCAACACCACATAGGACTGTACTTAGCCTCTCAAAACTTTGTCCATAGGGGTTTTTTGGTGCGCCCAGCTCATACCCGGTGTCCGTTTTGCCGTCCGACCCACCCATTTTGCTGAGCTGGTTCCACTTTGCCGTTTGAAGGGTCAAACGGGTAGGGGGGTCAAGTGGTCAAAAATAAAATTTTTCAAAGGTGGTCAAATTTGGTATCAAATGACAGCCCTAAGTGAGCTGAGCAACTTTCGTCATAGAAGCGCATGCTCATAGTGGCTGTAGAGCGGTGTAGTGGGATGGGGCTGCTACTTAGGCGATTTTGGGTCAAAAATAAAATTTTTCAAAAGTAGTCAAATTCGGAACCAAATGAAAGCCCTGATTGAGCTGAGCAACTCTTCTCATAAAAGTGCATGCTCAAAGTGGCTGTAGAGTGCTGTGTGGGGTAGGGGGTTTTGGGACTTAGGCGATTTTTGGGTCAAAAATAAAATTTTTCAAAAGTCGCCAAATTTGGTACCAAATGAGATCTCTGATTAATCTGAGCAACTTTTCTCATAAATGTGCATGCCTCAAAGTGGCTGTAGAGTGCTGTGTGGGTAGTAGGGTGGGGGCTTAAGCGATTTTGTGTCAAAAATGAAATTTTTTCAAAAGTGGTTAAATATGGTATCAAATGACAGCCCCAAGTGAGCTGAGCAACATTTCTCATAGAACCGCCTACCTAAAGTGTCTGTTGAAAGTTGTGGTGGTGGGGGAAGAGACTTAGCCGATTTTAGGTGAAAATAGAAATTTTCAGTCTCTCAAATTCAAAGAGACTATTGAAGGCAAAAGCTAGGCATATATTGCGGAGCATGTAAAAGAATTGAAGACAAGAAAACAAAAATGCTCCTTCGTCGCATGTAAAATACATATGAGTCCCTAGAAGGAGGTTGTACAAATAGCAGAAGACAAGATCCACCCTGTAAAATACATATGAGTGGGAGGGGTTGTAAAAGAATGAAGACAAGGTTGCATCGGCGAGACCACATGAGCCTCGCCCTATAACGAGGCTCATATTGGCGTACATAACATGAATCTATACCTGAGTTTTTACCTTTGTATTTATCTACACTGTACACATATATATATTATTAGGGATCGACCGGAATTCCGGTTCCGGTACTTTTTGGTTCCGGTTCCGGTTCCGGTTATTGAAAACGTACCGGAACCGGAACCAATTTTAGCATATTATCAAAAGTGAAATTTTATTAAAATTTTTAAAAATTTTGTAAAATTTCTTTTAACATTTTGAAAAAATTGCGAATCTCTTGTAAGCAGAATATTATTTTCTCAAAAATTTTCGCCTGCGGCGCTATTGCATTATATACTCAACTTAGAATGTTTGATTTATTAATAATGATCTAGTACCTTATCGTTAATTTATTATTATGAATATTAATTACGTATATATATGATCAAAATATCAAGCACTTATATATAATTTAGAAATTCAAAATAGAGCACAAGCCCGCCGATTCGATTGCTATTAGCTTTTTGATAGATACTTTAAAATTATTAATTTTGCTAAATTGGAATATATTGAAGCCATGGCGTAGACCTATGCTATTTCAAAGATTAGTGCAATGTTGCATAATTAGATGTCAGTTTTAGCTCAACTATTGTTTAAATAGCAGGCAATAAGCTTTTTGCTGTGTGTTTTGTATATAAATATAGTGCAGAGTGCAACAAAAATATTAAAAATTATGTATGGAACAAATAGAAGGGTTTTTAATTATTTTGAAGAAATGTCATTATATAAATTTGAAAATGCAGATGAAGCTAGCCAAAAAAGAGAAATGCCGCAAGAAGAAATTAAGTTTAATTCAATTTTTTTGAATCTTGTGAAAAATACTTTATTGTTCTTACATGTTTAATGGTAAAAAGTTATATATTGCTATCAGCGACAAAAGATCTGTAGAAAAGTGCAAAGATTTACCTTTTACTCAGAAAACTCTAGTAATACGTAAAGTAATGATTTAGTTAATAATTACAAGTTAAGGTCACCCAAAATTTAAAGGTTGATATTCTAAACAAGTCCAATTTTCGAAGCTGATGCTATCTAAATTCATAGCCAGATACAGCCAAATCTTATAGTAATTACGGGAACAGCAATTTTCAGAAAAATTATTTTAATTTATCTATTGACTACAAAGAGAATAAAAGCTCGTTATATTCGCGACAGTTTTTTATATTTTGTGTTTTAAAAATGCTGAAACTTTTCTTTGAGCTCTAGGAAAGTCGTATCTAATTTCTAATAATGACTAGAAATTGTCAGGTAACTCAGATAAAAACTAAACCATGTTTCTGGCTTATTTTGCCGAAAGCTCGCTCGCAGGCATTTCGTGGAATTAATTTCTACCAATTTATTTCAATTAATTTAATATTCAGTTGTTTAACTAAGAATTTAATTTTTATTTGCCTGCCAGTAAATTTTCTTTAGAAGTCAAATTGCATTCGATTAAGTCATTCATCGAAATTCGATGTAATAAAGTAGATAAACTAAAACCTTTTATGTCGAGCATGTGCTCGAATAATCCTAAGCATATATATAAAGACAATGTTCACAATTTATTCATACCGTGTATATATAATTAATGTTTTAAATCTATAGTGATTATATAAAGTTTAACTATATAATAAGACAAAATTCTCATAATAAATTGCAAGTTTCCTATTCGTGTATTGAAATATATATATAATATAGAAAATATTATTTTAGAAAGCTATTACAATGTTGTATATAGTAGCTACAAAAAAGCGAAAAATCGTGAAAAAATTGTCCAAAACGTCAGAAAAATTTTCGATTTTTGTAGTGTTAAAGAGCTGGTTCCGGTTCCGGTTTTTTAAAGCCAGTTCCGGTTCTTTTGGAGTTGCGGTTTTCCGGTTTTTTGGAGTTGCGGTCGATCCCTAATATTGATATTATATATGTGTACAGTGTAGATAAATACAAAGGTAAAAACTCAGGTATAGATTCATGTTATGTACGCCAATATGAGCCTCGTTATAGGGCAGGCTCATATGGTTCGCCGATGCAGCTTGTCTTCATTCTTTTACAACCCCACTCCACTCATATGTATTTTACAGGGTGGATCTTGTCTTCTGCTATTGTACAACCTGCCTTCTAGGGACTCATATGTATTTTACATGCGACGAAGGAGCATTTTTGTTTTCTTGTCTTCAATTCTTTTACATGCTCCGCAATATATGTAGCTTTTGCCTTCAATAGTCTCTTTGAATTTGAGAGACTGAAAATTTCTATTTTCACCTAAAATCGGCTAAGTCTCTTCCCCCACCACCACAGCTTTCAACAGACACTTTAGGTAGGCGGTTCTATGAGAAATGTTGCTCAGCTCACTTGGGGCTGTCATTTGATACCATATTTAACCACTTTTGAAAAATTTCATTTTTGACACAAAATCGCTTAAGCCCCCACCCCTACCCCACACAGCACTCTACAGCCACTTTGAGCATGCACATTTATGAGAAAAGTTGCTCAGCTCAATCGGGGCTTTCATTTGGTACCAAATTTGACGACTTTTGAAAAATTTTATTTTTGACCCAAAATCGCCTAAGTCCCAAAACCCCTACCCCACACAGCACTCTACAGCCACTTTGAGCATGCACTTTTATGAGAAAAGTTGCTCAGCTCAATCGGGGCTTTCATTTGGTACCAAATTTGACTACTTTTGAAAAATTTTATTTTTGACCCAAAATCGCCTAAGTGGCAACCCCATCCCACTACACCACTCTACAGCCACTATGAGCATGCGCTTCTATGACGAAAGTTGCTCAGCTCACTTAGGGCTGTCATTTGATACCAAATTTGACCACCTTTGAAAAATTTTATTTTTGACCACTTGACCCCCCCTACCCGTTTGACCCTTCAAACGGCAAAGTGGAACCAGCTCAGCAAAATGGGTGGGTCGGACGGCAAAACGGACACCGGGAATGAGCTGGGCGCACCAAAAAACCCCTATGGACAAAGTTTTGAGAGGCTAAGTACAGTCCTATATGATGTTGCCGGAAGTCGGTACTGACCGGACCGTCCAGACGGCAAAGTGGAACCAGCTCAGCAAAATGGGTGGTCGGACGGCAAAACGGACACCGGGAATGAGCTGGGCGCACCAGAAAACCCCTATGGACAAAGTTTTGAGAGGCTAAGTACAGTCCTATACAGTAGCGTAGGTACAAAAAAATTTCAGGGGGGGCGGTTCTGTCCGAGGACTTTTGGGGGGGGGGGTAAATTTTTCCCGTTTTGCGTAACATGCACACTGTGTATTATACTGCAAGTTGTCCTATTAATTCAAAAGTCTTCTGCGGTACAGGTTTTCGACTGGTTACAACTGAAAGCGAAATGCTAAGTCCCAAACGGGGGGTCTGGGGGGCAGAGCCCCCAGAAGTTGAGAAAATTTTTTAAATTTCGCCATTAAACGCTACTGAAACATTTAATTCTTTATAAATGATTTACCAATTGATTAACAAACAACATTTTGTACCTATATTTGCTATTTTCTAAGTTTACTGTCTTGTCCGAAAACTGAACTTATTAGGATGCTCCCATTAAAGAACTGCGTATTCTGATCATATCAACCAATTATGCCAAGGCTGATGATGCTGGGAATAACGCAAATAACAGCAAAACTGCAAAGCAACTTATATATACACACATTTGTTAGCATGTTTAATGAAAAATAATATTTTCGATAATCGACATGACCAAAATTCGCGCCGGAGGCGCGAAAATTTTTTAATGGTGTGGAAAATGCTAACAAATGCTAACAAAAAAAATATTGAGCTAATTTAAGCATTAATGTATAATTTGCGTATGTTTCTGATAAAGTTAAACGCCGCGCGGGCGTAAAATTTTTCTTTTGCCCAATTTTTTCAGGGGGGCAAAGCCATTATTTCGGGGCGGGCGGCCGCCCCCCCCGCCCCCCCGTATCTACGCTAGTGGTCCTATATGATGTTCCCGGAAGTCGGTACTGACCGGATCGTCCAGACGGCAAAGTGGAACCAGCCCAGCAAGATGGGTGGGTCGGACGGCAAAACGGACACCGGGAATGAGCTGGGCGCACCAGAAAACCCCTATGGACAAAGTCTTGAAAGGCTAAGTACAGTCCTATATGATGTTCCCGGAAGTCGGTACTGACCGGACCCTCCAGACGGCAAAATAGAACCAGCCCAGCAAGATGGGTAGGTCGAACGGCAAAACGGACACCGGGAATGAGCTGGGCGCACCAGAAAACCCCTATAGACAAAGTTTTGAGAGGCCAAGTAAAGCCTACTATGGACCTCCAGGAATCGGTTTCCGACCTGACCCCTCAGACGGTCAAGTGGAACCAGCCCAGCAACTTGGGAGAATCGGGCAGCAAAACTGATGGCGGGAATGGAGGACCCAAAATTCACCAACTTTGGCGGGCCAGTCCCCAAAAATGGTGCAACTTATCGGAAAAGGAATTCAAGATTTTACAACCCCAACATGTCTAGTATTACGCCAAATAATTAGTTTAGCCCCATATATAGCGCAATCTGACTTATTACGGCTAATGTTAAGCATACTTTTGGGTCATTTTAGCGTTTTGACCGACTTTGGACCCCAGCCAAAAATTTTTTCTACCCCCGGGAAGCATAAAAACTAGCCTATCGGCTTATTTTTGTTGCGTACTCCAAGAATATATATATATGGTATTCATAGGCAAAAATTTTTCTATCTCTAGTTATTACGCCTACAAAACCCCCTTATGAGACATCAAATCAGAGAAACCGGAAAAAAACATCACTCTCGTAAGCGATTTTTGGCATAACTTTTTAACAGAAAGTGGTACGGGGATGAAACTTCGCACACATACTAAACTCGACACGTACAATTTTTTGCGAACATAATCTGCGCAGGAATCAGGAAACAATTTTTCGCTTATTTTCTGAAAAGCTTCGAATTGGGTCGGCCGTAGGCATAGTTTCACCAGGGGGGAGGGGGGTTGGGGGGTACTCCCCCCAAACTTTTCGACCAAATTTACCCACAGATTTTTGGACTATCCCTCCCCCCACTTTTGGTTACCCCCCGAACCCCCTCAGTAGAGATGAGCACGGGCCTGATTTTTCCGGCCCGGCCCGCTCCAAAATCTTGCTCGGCCCGGCCTGGCCCGCTGTCAAAACTTTTCGGCCCGGCCCGGCCCGCAAACTAACAAAATTCGGCCCGGCCCGGCCCGCCAAAAGAAAATTTCGAAAATTTAACCAACAATATTATTTCAAAGGCTTTAGTGAATGCTGGAAACGCTAAATTATGCTACGAAATGTTTAATTTTGCTGTAAAACAACCTGAATGAGTAAATGTAATGATGATTTTAGTGATTTGACAACATTTCTTAGAGTCGAACTGGCCCGTTTCGGCCCATTTCGGCCCGCTCCGGCCGCTGTTAAAAAATTTCGCGGCCCGGCCCGCTTACCAATGGACGTCGGCCCGGCCCGGCCCGCGGGCCGGGCGGGGCGGGCCGGGCCGAAGTGCTCATCTCTAACCCCCAAGCACTTTTTGGGTTCAAAAAGTTAGCTAAATTTTGCTAATAAATGATCATTTATTGAAAAACTTTTCTCAAATTTTGGCTTAAAATTGGTTTAAAACGTTGTTAAAAACGCCTAAAACGTTAACAAGTAACAAAAATGCTCCGCACAAAAGGGGATAATATGTGTGTTGGGCCAATGTCTATCCTTTAAATTCCGGTTGAGAAAGGCATAAATCCGACACAGCAAAATTTGCTCAGCTCATTTAGGGCTTTCATTTGATACCAAATTTGACCGCTTTTGAAAAATTTTATTTTAGACCCAAAATCGCCTAGTCACCACCCCACCCCACCCCAGCACTCTACAGCCGCTTTGAGCATGTAGTTCTATGAGAAAAGTTGCTCAGCTCGCTTAGGGCTTTCATTTGGTACCAAAATTGACCACTTTTGAAAAATTTCATTTTTGACCGAAAATCGCCTAGTCACCACCCCACCCCACCCCAGCACTCTACAGCCGCTTTGAGCATGTAGTTCTATGAGAAAAGTTGCTCAGCTCGCTTAGGGCTTTCATTTGATACCAAAAATGACTACTTGTGAAAAATTTTATGTTTGACCCAAAATCACCCAAGTCCCCACCCCACCCCACCCCAGCACTCTACAGCCACTTTGAGCATGCAGTTCTATGACAAAAGTTGCTCAGCTCGCTTAGGGCTTTCATTTGGTACCAACTTTGACCACTTTTGAAAAATTTCATTTTTTACCCAAAATCACCTAAGTCCCCACCCCACCCCACCCCACCACAGCACTCTACAGCCACTTTGGGTATGCAGTTCTATGACAAAAGTTGCTCAGCTCACTTAGGGCTTTCATTTTATACCAAATTTGACCACTTTTGAAGAACTTTATTTTCGACCATTTGACCCTCCCACCCGACTGACCCGTCAAACGGCAAAGTAGAACCAGCCCAGCAAAATGGGTGGGTCGGACGGCAAAATGGATACCGGGAATGAGCTGGGCACACCTGAAAACCCCTATAGACAAAGTTTTGAGAGTCCAGGTAAAGCCTACTATGGACCTCCAGGAAGCGGTTTTCGATTTGACCCTCCCGACGGCAAAGTGGAACCAGCCCAGCAAAATAGGTACGTCGGACGGCAAAAACGACACCGGGAATGAGCTGGGCGCACCAGAAAACCCCTATAGACCATGTTTTGAGAGGCTATGTACAGTCCTATATGGTTTTCCCGGAAGTCGGTACCGACCGGACCCTCCAGACGGCAAAGTGGAACCAGCCCAGCAAGATGGGTGAGTCTGACGGTAAAACTGACTGCGGGAATCGATTCTCCGTGCCAGAAAACCATTGTATGGAAGATTTGAGCTTTCAAAGTTGAATAGATAGCGAGAAATTTCGATTTTTCATTTTTCGAATTTTCGCCATTTTTGACGGGCCACTGTGGTCGCTAGGGAAGAGATAGAGAAACGCAACCTGGACCGTTAGTTAGTTCAATATATGTAATTTCTGAATATAAAAAGAAATCAGCTCCAGCTCGTAACGTTCGACCTGAGCGACGACCACAAAAATGGTCACTTTTCGCTATGAGCCGAATTTGCGGCGCCACTGCGGCGCTGTGGCGCAGCTGCGGCGCAAAAAAGTTGTGATTCTTAAATTCTTTAGAGGGTACTACTAGACCCTATAGCCCTTTAGGTTGGCCCACCGCTGCAGATCACGTGAAAGCGGCGAACATTATGTACAATACAACCATCAAATAGGAGAAACCGGAAAAAAAACATCGCCGCCATACATAACCGGTCCGGGGTGCAACTTTTTAACGGTAAGTGATACGGGGCTGAAACTTCACAGACATACTAAACTCGATGTGCTCTACAATTTGCGCATGAAATCTGCGCAGGATCTGCGCAGGATTTTGCGCAGCTTCTGCGCAGCTTATTTTACACTGTCTCCAGCCACTTTTCACACATATTATAGGGGTCGCTGCCGCGACCCCTATGAAAACAAGCCTTGTTTTGACAAAAAAGCGTTAAAATACAGAAAATTTTACGTTTTTAGGCCATTTTTTGAATTTTCTGAGGTCCGAATTTTGGGGGGGGTTCGGGGGGGGGTACTCCCCATCATAGGTGTAAGGTGGGGGGAGGGGGGTAGCCCCCCAAGCCTTTTTTAACCCTCCCCCAAAACTTTGGGGGGCGGGTGGTCGCGCCGACGGCGCGAAAAATGGCCAAAAATTGGGTATTTTTAGGGTGAATTTTGAAAAAATTTTCAAAAATGTCCAAATTTTTGGCTTAAACTGTTTATTATTATGAGATATGGATCTTATGACTCAATATTGACCTTATTTTGGACTTGGAAACATGTTGGCAAATGGCGATCAAGTCTTTGAGTTTAAAACCACTGTCTAATGTTAAAATTACTTAATGGTTACATGTTTTTTATCATTAGGAACGGCTGAAAATGATTTGTTTCCCTGGAAATTTTGGTTGGGGGGGGGTAAACTTCGGAAATTTGGTGGTCGACCCCCGAAATGTGATGGGGAGTACCCCCCCCCGAACCCCCCCCCCAAAATTCGGACCTCAGAAAATTCAAAAAATGGCCGAAAAATGCAAAATTTTCTGTAATTTAGCCCTTTTTCATCAAAATAAGGCTTGTTCTTAACGTTTTAGGCGTTTTTGCACCGTTTTAAAGCGATTTTAGGCCAAAATTTTAGAAAAATTTTTCAAAAAATGACCATTTTTCGACCAAGTTTAGCTAACTTTTTGGGTCCAAAAATCGTTGGGGGGGGGTTCGGGGGGGGTAGCCAAAAGTGGGGGGAGGGATAGTCCAAAACTCTGGGAGGGGGTAAATTTGGTCGAAAATTTTGGGGGGGGGGGATACCCCAACCCCCCCCCCTAAGGAAACTATGATTTTTGGCATAAAAACTGAAAACTTTTTTTGGGGGAGGATTGGGACTTGGGGGTCCTTTGGGGGGGGTTGGGGGGTTTCCAGAGGGCTCCCCCAGAAAAGGTTGGGGCGGAGCCTCCCCCACCCCAAATCTCCGTTACACCTATGCTACCCATCACATTTTTCGGGGGTCGAACACCAAATTTCCGAAGTTTACCCCCCTCAAACCAAAATTTCCGGTGAAACTATGGCCGTAGGCCGATTTGGGGGGAGGGGTAGAAAGAATTTTTAGGGGGGGGAGGGTTTTTAGGGGAACTCAGGAAATCTAAAAAGTGGCCTAAAATCAAAACGCAAAATTTTCCGTATATATTTCAACGCTTTTTTCGTCATAAGAGGGCTTGTTTTATGGTTTTAGGCGTTTTATACGGTATAAAAGCGATTTTATGCCAAAATTTGAGAAATCTGGGAGGGGGTAAAGTTGGTCGAAAATTTGGGGGGGGGGGCAACCTCCTCCTCTGGTGAAACTATGCCGCCGGACTATCCCCTGTGGCCCGTTGCATAAAAGTGATTAGTTGATTAGTGATTAGTTGATTAGTGATTCTTATTCTTTCCCCCCACCACCATTTGCATCAGGCCACAACTGATCTCTAGCCACAAAAGAAATAAACAGCAACCATGGCTTTATATTAGTTTTTGTTAATTTGTAATTAGGCTCTGTGCCGCTGACAGTAAATTGAAATGGAGCTGGGGAAAACAAATTAAATCTTCAAACGTCAAGAATAATGCTACTTGCAAAACGGTATGCTCTATTATCTGGCAATAAAATTCGTGACAAACAGAAGAATTTCCTGATTTATTGTCAATTTTCAAATAATTCTTTCTTATTGCCAATGCAGGTAAAGAAGAATAAAAAATAAATATTGAGTTTTCCTGGCGATACTATTGCAATTACAGTATATTAACAGACGGCTTTACGGCATTATGATTTGCACCAACTTGAAGATTTTTGAACATAAAGAACAAGATCTGCAGGTAGTGTCAAGTCAGAAATACATTCATTGTTACATTCAAGAACTAATACATTCTATAAATACCATTCCGCTGTGGATTTTTCGAAATTTATTCGTTTAGTTTTATCCTTTAAAAATAGACGAAACTTGTTAATTCGACATCATTCGTCATCCATTTTGAGTTCAAAGTACTGCAATTGAATTTCAAATAAATCCTAGATCAATTTTTTAAAATCAAAATTCATCAAATTATATTTCATCATACTATGTCCATAATCACTACCTACACTTCAGTTTTATATTTTGTAATGACTAAAACCTGGTTTATTTCCTCAAAACAGGATTTTTAAGTGAGTACTGCTACCGGGGTCGAACTATATACTGTGAACTTAAGGTGGTGCTGCATAGTCGGGATTACAAGCATGGTCAGATTGCTCAGTTTTAAGGTGGTGATTCCCTTTGGAGACATGAGCTTTGAACTCTTATTACTCATTCATTACTTGGAGTTAAGAACCCATTTTTATGTCAAAATGGAGATTAATATTTGCTCCTGTTAATGAATGCAACAAAACTAACTTCAGTCTTCGGAAACGATTTTGCTGGATTTTCGAAGTACTTTAATCTTCCAGTTTTTTTGCAGACTAAAGTAAATTTTTTCGTTAGGCATCGGTTATATCATTGGATTACACTATCAAATAGCTGGGGACCCTTTTTTAATTATCTAGAAATCACTCTTCGTTATGAAGAAATTAGCTGAAATGTTTGCGCAACCTGGATTTTGCCTACTTTTCTCAACTTTCACAAGCTACCACTTTAGCTAGAAAGCAGCACTATTTGATTTGTATTTGATGCATGGAATTGTTTATAACTCTTATGATATTTGTCTGATGCAGAAACAAGGGGGCACCACACCTTATCGATTAGGGTGCAATCTTTTAAAAACTCAAGAACAGGACACTCTTTCTTTTATAGAATCTGTAATCTTAGGAATTCTCTACCGAAAAAATGTGGTTACGTTTCAATCATTAAGTTTATTTAAGCTACGCATACTCGAACCTCAGCTAAAAGCGTTTTTACGGGGTGTGCATGGATAGCTATAATCCTTTGTACGCCAAGTTAAAATTAAGTAAATCATGCTTTCGTGCTTGCACACATCTATATATATATATATATATATATATATATATATATATATATATATATATGTATACCCTACCGAAAAAATGTGGTTACGTGTCAATCATTAAATTTATTTAAGCTACGCATACTCGAGATTGAACCTCAGCTGAAAGCGTTTTTACGGGGTGTGCATGGTTAGCTATAATCCTTTGTACGCCAAGTTAAAATTAAGTAAATCATGCTTTCGTGTTTGCACACATCTATATATATATATATATATATATATATATATATATATACACACACACACACACACACACACATATATATATATATATATATATATATATATATATATATATATATATATATATCATGGGGGAGCTCGGAGAGCCCCCATAATATCAGCTATAAAGGCACTTTGCGGATTTTGAAAAGTGCTAATTAGGCATAACTAATTAACGGGAAGGAATTAAGAGCAAATATTTACATTTTTGAAATCTCCAGGCCAAGCGCTTTCCAATGATACCAAACTTGCCCGGAAAAATGAGCTTTGAAAAAATCTACTTTCTCTTACGGGTTTGAAAGTGGGGGTTTTTTCTCTGTATTCAGCATGATTTTTGTCAATTTTGTGTTAACTCGATTTTTCGAACGGCCCATAGGAAAAATTTTTCTATACCATTTTTTGAATATCTAGGTAATGGTACTTAGCAAGTTTATCTTTTTTCCGAATTTCGATCTGGTTCGATTTTTATAGATGGTCAAAAATGAAAAAAATAGCGTTTTTTAAGTCCGAAAATTTCAAAATAGTCTAAAAACGGGCAAAAACAGCGTTTTTCGGCCTTGGGGTGGTACCCATATATAGTAAATCGGGGTCGCTTAACACGATGAGCATAGTGCCGACACCGTATTTCGCCTGGTTCATCTGGTTCAACTGGTTCAAAGTTGAACCAGTTCCTGGTTCAAGCTACTGGAGATAGCTAGAAGGCTGAAATTTTGCATACAAAAGGTATTGGGCATGGGGAATTCACTGGTGGTGCTACTTTGGTGATCCGACCCATGACTGGCCAGATCTGGTTCAACTGGTTCAAAATTGAACCAGTTCCTGGTTCAAGCTACTGGAGATAGTTGGAAGGCTGAAATTTTGCATACAAAGGTTATTGGGCATGGGGAATTCACTGGTGGTGTTACTTTGGTGATCCGACCCATGGCTGGCCAGATCTGGTTCAACTGGTTCAAAATTGAACCAGTTCCTGGTTCAAGCTACTGGAGATAATTGGAAGGCTGAAATTTTGCATACAAAGGTTATTGGGCATGGGGAATTCACTGGTAGTGTTACTTTGGTGATCCGACCCATGGCTGGCCAGATCTGGTTCAACTGGTTCAAAATTGAACCAGTTCCTGGTTCAAGCTACTGGAGATAGTTGGAAGGCTGAAATTTTGCATGCAAAGGTTATTGGGCATGGGGAATTCACTGGTGGTGTTACTTTGGTGATCCGACCCATGGCTGGCCAGATCTGGTTCAACTGGTTCAAAATTGAACCAGTTCCTGGTTCAAGCTACTGGAGATAGCTGAAAGGCTGAAATTTGCATGCAAAGCTTATTTGGCATGGGGAATTCACTGGTGGGATTTGTGATTTCTGCTGCCACAGTTATGGCAGCGTTCCCAAAAACTAGATGGAGGACAAGTAGGAAAAATGCTCCTTGCAGTCGCATGAAAAAGTTAATATGAGCTATGATGGTCAACATTTAAATGTGTCAAGGACAAGATTTAAAATGTTTAATATGAGCCAACGTCTAAATAAGTAGAGGACAAGATGTAAACGGCTAATATGAGCCGCTACGTTTCTCTTGGGCTCATATTGACGCGACTAAAATGACAAACTTATATACAGTTTACGGTTGGCATATAAGCATCAGTGTTTATAAACAATTTGATTGGCTTGGGAATATTGAATTAATGTGATGATTGCTATGATAACTTCAAATGTGATTTCTCAAGATTTCACAACATGTGTAAGTTCCACATTTTTTCTTCATTAGAGTGGACTTTGGTTTCGTTTTGTTGACTTATATGGTGGCCTTAAATGTGTACTTGGATGTAGCGGTGGAGAAGAAAACATTTACGTACAGCTTTGCAAAATTAATGTTTATGCGTCGTTATTCATGCAAGCCAATTCAGTGTTGGATTCAAAGTAAGCAAAAGCTAAATGAGCGTCAATATGAGCCCAAGAGAAACGTAGCGGCTCATATTAGCCGTTTACATCTTGTCCTCTACTTATTTAGATGTTGGCTCATATTAAACATTTTAAATCTTGTCCTTGACACATTTAAATGTTGACCATCATAGCTCATATTAACTTTTTCATGCGACTACAAGGAGCATTTTTCCTACTTGTATATATATATATATATATATATATATATATATATACCTTTAAATTTATTTCTGGTCGATCCTAGCTTCTGCTTTTCAATATTAAATGCCTACTAACCCTGTCACGGTGTTTCCGCTTACCAGTATAAGCATCGTCGTTACAGATGTATTAACTGTTGTATGTGGACGCGGCATTGGGGCAGGGCGGCCACGGGAAAATGTTTCGATTTTGTGAAATTTTTCAATTTTTCGATTGACATGGAGGACCAAAAGGTCGGGTTTAGCTAAACTTTTAAGATTAGGATATAAGTTTACATTGGCGCACGAAAAGCTGAACCATAAAACGATTTATACATATTCTGCGACTCATGAAAATCAGAAAAATTTCAGTTTTGAACTTCCCATTTGCACTATAAATAAAAACAGAGTGCGACACTAACAGACTTCTCTTCATTGCATTGGATTTGTGAAAAATTAGTGTTCTCTGTTTGGCAGGGTCTTAGACAGCACCCATCCCTCCGTTGGTGGCAACAAACTAAATCCTGCACCACTTTGCTATTATTTTACAATCAGGACAAAGGCGGGCTAACCCAAACATCGGTGTCTGCACCGTATTGTGGATTCTGAGATGGCCAGCCCGAGTCCGGTCGATCCCTCTATTGTAAAGGCCACAGCCAGCTGTCGTCAACCCCAACGATTCTTAGCTGTTACTTTTAGGTACTATTTGTTTGAGTTACGACGCGGATCTCCGTTACCGTTAATATACAGCTAACGGAGATTGATTAACTGATAAAAGGAATCAACATTTTTTGATTGATTAATTGGCTGATAATAGAAAGATTGATAAGACTCTTTCAAACTGCCAAGGCATTCAAAACAATTGCTAGCTACAATCTTGTCAACTTGATTTTGATGCAATTACGTAACAAAAAGTGGTTATTGCAGTGGAAGTACATTGTAAACGCAATGCAAGGTCAATGCTGCTGAGTTGTTGTCTTCAAACTGCGATGCAAACGATTTTTCAAAGTTGTCTTGTGATTACTATTTTCAAGCACTTTTAGGCTCTTATCAAATGCAAACTCCAACACACAGATGATAAGGGCTTTTGTTAAGCGGTAGAAGGCGGTTATCTTAATTCCCTAAACAATAGGTAGTATCAGACCCCGCAGTGAATTTTGCTAGAAATTTCTCCAGTTAGAACAAACGATTTGAAAACTATATAAAATCGGTGTCCATTGTCAACCTTTACTTCATTTTCTCCTAGGTCTAAAACCATGCGTGCTGTTGTGCTTTTGGCTTGCGCTCTCTGCGCCTTTGCTTCTGACCCACTCCAGCTCCGGGTCTTCACCCAGGACCTAGTTGACTATGTCAATCAGCAGCAGACTACATGGCAGGTATGGATTGATCAATTTCCTATCGATTACTGTCTATTTCAATCTGGCTTAATCGTCTGATTGATTCATTATATCCTTAAATGCATTAAATTAAATTAACTAAATCCAGTTTCTTTAAATGCATACTTGGGTAAAATGAGGAATGTCGGCATACTGGAGTTGTTCCTTACCAATCTAACCAGCCACAACATTACAACTTACAGGAGGTTAAATGTTGGAGTGGAGTGAACCAGCGTCCAAACCGGATTTTCTGAGTTTTCGTATAAAAACGGAATACCCGAATTAAGGGATGAGCTCAGCTCCGGGAAGTGAAATTCCACCTATCTCAAACACATGTATGGTCTCCGCCCGCAGGCTAGTTTGCATTACTTCTTATGGTTTAGCACTGGAAAGGGAAGCTGAAGTATAGCTCTCGATGCCAAATTCAAACAAACCACTAAATTCGTGCTGCTTTGCTTGGATCCATGAATTTTCTTTTCACAGAAAAACTAACAAAAATCTAATTTTGTTAAAGTGTCCTCCCATTTTGCTGCAGCTTGCAGGAAACGCGCACTCGATTACTTTCCCAACGACCAATTACAAAGTATAG
>JASAND010011175.1:0-13870 GCA_030248195.1 Trissonchulus latispiculum
CGGAAATCCAGTTCATTGTTCATTCCAGTAGCTTTTCTCGAAACAGTTATAAGTTGAAACGAGTTAGGTTTAATTAGATCCTTTTCATGAAAGAGATAACGGAATGATAGTCAAGCTAAACTAGCAAACGATATTATTGCAACACTGCTCTACTCTACTCTACTCTACTCTACTCTACTCGTTCGAGAATTGATTCCTAAAAACTAGACTTCAACTGATTGCCTCGTAGTAATCAAATCCCCATCTTGGATCCTGCCCATTCAGATCACTCGTCTGCGGAATCCCACCTCCAGGCGGTCCGTACATCATGCTCTGTTGTCCGTGATCCGTTTCTTCGTAGCTCATCCCGCTACAGCCGGCTGAATCTAAACAGAAATGTAAAATAACAGCAAGCAGAGTATAACTCACAAGCGCCGTGAAGAGTCTACTTTATTTATAGCTTGTGCTCTATGTTTTAAGTCTTTTACCCATCCAGTACCAAGCGGAGTATCACAAGGTGGAGGGAAATAAATGCTTGAGTTGATGTGTATGAGATGTCAGATTCGCTTGAGTTCAAACGCACATAAACACACGGTTTACAACGATTAGCACACCACGAGATTTCGACCTTAATGTGCCGGGCAGCTTGTCGGCTTAGAGCTAGGAAAGGAAGAGCTGATCTCTTACCCACTCCGGCATTAAGCGAATCCGCATGGAGGGCAGAGTAGAGTGGAATGCTTGAGCTGGGTGGTGTGGGATGGACCATTCCGGAGGCATCTTGGGGCGACCACCGGCGGATCTGGCCGCCCTCATTTGCATAAATCCCATCCACTCCGCTCCCGCTCACCCCGCCTCCGCCGCTAGTTCCAGCCGCAGAGACCGACGACAGTTCCACGGAAACGGGCGCTGCCAGACCTTCCATGCTCTCCACTGGTATCAACTCTGTGCCGCCAAATTCGTCATTTCTAAAAAAATCTGAATACCCTTAATATTGTGTTAATTTTAGAATTTTAGGGTTTTCTGAGCTTAGCCGTCTGTCGGTGAAAGACATTATCCCGTAGACTTCAACCTTTGCGCACACTTAGACTTAACTCAATTCGCTTAAACCTCATCTACGTGAGATTTTCAGTACACCTTCACTTTGGAAGCTTCTCCTTGAAACTTAACTTAACCCTTATTGTTACCAGACATGTGCAGGAAGGGAAATTCTGGGGAGTGGGTGAACCGGCGGCCGCCGGAAAACCGGATGTTCCGGTTTTTTGCCCAGAAAACCGGAAAAATCCGGATTCTGGGGGGCGAGAGAGAGCCCTCTGAGGGGGGTGAGCTCCAGGTCTGGGGGGGGGGGGGGGGTGAATAGAGTTGGGACCGGTTCCAATTTTCAAAACCGGTTCCGGTTCCGGTTCTAGAGTACCGGTTCCGGTTCCGGTTCCGGTTCCGGTTCCGGTTCCGGTTCCGGTTCCGGTTCCGGTTCTAGCTTCCGGTTCCCGGTTCCAAGTACAAAATTCGTAGTTACATTTTAACATTATTCAATATTGGATGCAGGTCCCAGCAAGGGTTATACAATCAAAATTATAAAGCAATATTGCAAAACAATTGGAATAGGTAATGTGATAATAACCAACTGGGTTAAACTTTTTTGTTTACTTTGAATTTTAAAGTTTTTGCCTTACTTTGAGTTTGCTCCATTACAAATGCTGTTACTATATGCACAACATACATTAAAACTTGTAAAAAAATTAAAACTTTAGTATGGTCGAGCAAATTGTTTCGATAATTAACGGTGAGATTCTACTGTGCATCTACATGCAGACAGCGCTTTCTGAACAGAATCTTGTAAACTGCACAACGTTTTAGTAAAACGTGCTGAGAATTGAGATATACTGGAGCTTAAATTTTTATTTCTTTAAAAAGAGTACCGTGTCTCTAAAGAAGCAAATAGTTTCCAAAAAATTTAAATGCATTTAAAATATTCAAAAGCTGAAAGCCAAATTGGAAAGAAGAACATATATATATATTAAAGTTATACTTAACGAAGAAATGTACAGTCGCTTGATTAAACAAAATAGCTAACAGATTACTTCTACAGGCTGTTCATTACTTGAACTTTGATTGACTTTCGTCTCAGATGCCGATAGCTTAAAAATGAGAAAATAAGTACTCAACTTTCGAAGTTTTCTGCTCCTGTAAAATTTACTACTTTTTTAAAAAGTATTGCTTCAACCTTGCGTGCCGACAACACCTTCCATTTACCAATTTTTTGAGAAGATATACTCAATTTCCGACTACATCCCATCGGGCTCTCATCTTTTCTATGAGGTTAATATTCAGATATGTAAGCTGGTTAAAGTTTTCATTCGGCGCCCGTATCGGTCACGTCTGAACGAAAGTGTCCGTCTTTCATCAATTACAATTGGAATTTTAGAACAGAAAATTTTAAAAATCCGTTAAAATTAATTTAGAGACATTTTCACAACTGCATTTTGGTAAACACACAAAATTACTTAACAAAATTTGAAAAATCAGAAGCATGAAAACAAAAAATTACGAAATTCCAGAATAAAGGAAGTAGAATTTTTCCCTTGCAATACATGTTCCTAATTTTTCAAGTATGTTTAACATTTAATTTTTGTCTTAACTCAGACAGGGTAATGTCACTAATGTTGAGTCAAAGAAATATTTGAAATTTTTCTTAATTCTATGCCTCGGCTTCAGCGAAAGCTGAAACGTGCCTCGATCACCTGAAAAGGGAAAGAGGGGAGTTTGTGTCACCTTCAGTGGAAACTGAAGCTATGTCGTTTCCAGTTTAGGCTCTAAATTTATTCTATGGACTTTCAGCTTCAGTTTCAGTGCCAATAATTGTACCTTCATTTCACGTTTAGTTTGAGATTCTTAATTATTATCAGTCTCATCCTACATATTTCGCCTTCAGGTCTAAATTTGTTTAGTTTCAGTTCAAACTAGATCTTTAGTTTCAATTTCAGTCACTAGTTTGAAAAAGATAATATGAATGGCAACACTGAATGGCAACCACAAATTCCAGCTTTTGCAAAATTTAAACTCCTGCAAAAAATTAGTTCAAGTCCATTTTTAATAGTGGAACCGGCCGGTTCCAAATCCTACCGGTTCCGGTTCCGGTTCCGGTTCTAAAATTCCTTCCGGTTCGGTTCCGGTTCCGGTTCCGGTTCCGGTTCCAACCGGTTCTAGTGGAACCGGTCCCAACTCTAGGGGTGAACCCCCCCCCAAGCACATGTATGATTGTTACCATTTTAATAATTTTAAATTTAAATTTAAAATCACCGAAACAATGTGTGTCGAGCGATCATAAATTCGTAGTCCTCGGAGTAGGGATTGTGAAAAGCGTAAAGAGTGGAATGAATCGGGACGGAGTGGCCACTTCGATGCTCCCAGCGAGCTGAAAATGAAATCCGTTGTCCCTTCAGCTTTCTGGCTAAAATAAAAACCAACAATTAATAATTTACAAAATAATTAATTCAATAAAACTTAAGAAACAGAAAACAATTTCCAAAGTGTAAAATTTATTTTAAAAATTTAAAAGACAGTGGAATTTAATTGAACCACCAACCCAGATATTTAGATTACAGTGCTTGTCAAACTGAGCTACACTTTACCTTGATTGAAAATATCAGTGACAGGCACTCTGTCTTCTGGATGGACGAAATCTACCAACGGTTTCCCCATCATTTCTGAGGTCGAATAGCCAATGATGCTGGCGATGCTAAATTCAAAGTTTCAGTTTCAGTTCGGTAAACTTTATGAAATTACACAGTAGTGAATTTTGAATCAATTTTGTTAGCTCATCAATAAAATACAAGGATTAATCCTATTAATACAAAACTCTCTCTGTACAGCAATAATTTGTAATTTTAGAATTAATGAGTTGAAAATAAATTTGGTAATAAAAGGATTTCCCTGTAACCTAACGTTAATACAAAAATGTTCCAATAAAATTAGGTTAGATAACAAAAATACCAAATATTCATTTCAGCATACTCGACACTCTGCACTTTGCTTGCAGTTTTCATTTAAAACACGATGCTTGCAATTTAGGCAAAATGCCGTTTTTCTACGGATTTGTTTACCGTTCAGAAACGAAATTGAAGCAGGTGTCCTCCGTGTGCTTGGAGACGGCATCGGAGCCACCGGTCAGATGATCCGCAGCATGAGCCGCGTTGGCGACCTGAAGTCTGCCCAGACAGATCAGATAGCTCTGCTGCGGAGAGCACTGACTAGGATGACAGTTGGAGGAATTCTCCATGAAGAGGGCTGAAAACAAAAACAAAGCGCTGAATTTGATGTAGGATCAGCAAGAGTACATAATACATAAGAGTGTGACATTGTGGGAATGCTCTCTGTTTATCGAAACAATAACTCCTGTAATAATAACAGGCTTTCATAGTTTTTGCCATAATGTTTGTCGGCCGACCGACTTTTATGAAAGTCCCAAATAGCCGGACGCCCGCCCAATCGACCGAAAACGGTCGGCTGACTACAAAGACAAACAAATGGCCGGCTGTTTGCCCCACGAATACCAGAACAAGTAATCAGCATATAAAAGTTTAGCAGCACAGTTTAAGAGAAGATCACAAAGGGACTGTAATAAGCCACTGAAATACAAGTTCGGCTGGCCGAGTCCACCTTGACAGGCCGACAATGTTTCACCCTGGTGGTCAACATTATTACTCTACGGTACCTGGTCATACGTTTACTTAAAAATTATTCATCCACTTACATACCTTCAGGTGAACAATGCTTTATATAGCCACTACAGTGAACCACTGTATACTGCTGGCCATTGTAGTTAAGGAGAGGTCGTCTGTGTCGATATTTGGCAAACTGAGGAATTCCCATATCCGCCTGACCCACGTGCATGCGACAGATGAACCCGCGTCGACACCCGAGACTCGCGCGCGCTGACGCTGAAATTAATACAATTATCGGGATCTTACTCATATTAGCATTTTAATCCTTGTACCAAAAATAACAGTATGTGGATTGTGGACACAGCGAATCTCCAAACAAGCAGCGATCTCTCAGATAAATCTGCTAAAAAATAATTACTTAGGGTGGAGGAGGCATTGTCATTGTCACTAATATTTTCAATTGACAATATTGTAAAATTTTGAGTTAAATATTTAGGATTTATTTATTTATTTCGTATACATAAACAAGAACTTACAGTGTCCTATATCTTTCTTTACAGTACCGGCTAAAACAAAATTACAAACAATTTAACAACGTTATCCCCAAAACATCGTTATGAAATTATGAAGTCTATCTTCAAGCATGCATTTTTCAAGTTCGCAGTTCCAGGTAGGTACATTCCAGTTCATTATAGGTACTAAAAATTTTTAAAAGGCAACACGAACAACACCCAAACCAAAGACGAGAGTAATAGGAAAAACTTGGATATTTCAGGAAAAATTCTCACTTTTCAGATCCAAAATTCTGGTTTGGGCAGGAGATTCAGAGGTTGAAAGCTGCTCTCGAACTTTCTCCATATCATCGGGGTGAATGACTTCAAATAAGCTTCGACCAACCCATTCTTCCTGAAAGCAAACATTTAAGAAAAATTTAGATTAGACGTTTTAATTGTAATATATTATCTCGAGCAGTTACAGTACCGCCCAAAAATAACCGGGTATTTCGCGAGCATTCGAGCAGCCAGTTTGCTCGAAGCTGCTCGCGCTCGTTTGCTCGCGTGCCTGCGAGTCTTTTAAAGATTGCAAAGACTAGCTAGAAAAGTAAAAGCTTGCTTTAAGCCTAACCTTTAGATGACAGTTTTTGCTTGTTTCCATAATAGACTTTCAAAAAGTTTGTTTACAGTTTTTCACAGTAGTGTTTTTGTCAACCACTAAAAAGAAGGCAACTAGAAGTCTCACACAATTTCAACATAATGCGTTTACATGATTTTAAACTTGCTCGTATGCTCGAGAGCACGCTTGAGAGTAACTTTAGTCACAACTGTAAAAATAAAGAAACTAATAGACCGCTTGACAAGATACATTGGCTTTTTTTTTTTTTTCGTACGCCCCACTCCAGTTGGATGTGCAGTTGGGAGTGGTGCACGGTTGTTTGACTAGTGGGAGGGAAGGGTGACTGGCTGAGAATAATGTTAAATAGAGTTAAAGGTGGAGATTGCCACACGTCTATGTGAGAGGACTCCACCCGGATTGGCTTTTTCAAATGCACTGTTGAAGTGACGAAAATCTTGGAGAGTTTGTGTTACCAATGAAATACAAGAAAAGGTATGAAAAAACTAACACCATAGCAACCATAATTAAATATATTTAATAAAAATAGTTAGTAAAAGTAAAAATACTAAAGTCATAGCATATTAGGCAGTACGTTTAATCTGGTCGAATTGAAAACACATTTTTTATTTCATTCAATAGCGAAGAAGAGGAATCTGAAAGTTTAAACTAACACTAACCTAATAAACATTAACATTAATAATTAATTAAAATTAACATGCTAAAATAAGCATAGCAATAACGTAATGCTAATGACAAGTAGCAAGCCACACTTTTGGAATGCTACAAATTTCAAATTATTAGGTTCATTAACTCTCTTTTTTCGAGGTACATTTTTGGCGCAGCGAAACAGATTGATGCAAGCTCTAACTGCAGACTTTTAAATTCAGCCAGGTTTTAAAATTCAGCCTTCTTTTTTAGTGGCTGACAAAAACACTACTGTGAAAAACAGTAAACAAACTTTTTGAAAGTCTATTATGGAAACAAGCAAAAACTATCATCTAAGGTTAGGCTTAAAGCAAGCTTTTAGTTTTCCAGCTAGTCTTTGCAATCTTTAAAAGACTCGCAGGCACGCGAGCAAACGAGCGCGAGCAGCTTCGAGCAAACTGGCTGCTCGAATGCTCGCGAAATACCCGGTTATTTTTGAGCGGTACTGTATCATGAAACACACATAAAAATTACAGACTAAAACTTCTTAGAAATTTAAAGAAATTTTAAAATTTTTAATATGCTAATTATTAAACCTGTGGATGGCCAAGGGCAGGAAAAACCGAATCTGTAACGAATATTATTCTTCCCGTATCACATTGAACCACGAACAAAAATCCCATGGCAGCCTGGAAAAGTTGAAAAGTTGTTGTTAATACAGATTTTAATACAATAAGTCACAATTTTATTCCTTAAAAATTTTATTTATTCGTTATGTATTTCTCTCTCTCTCTCTCTCTCTCTCTCTCTCTCTCTCTCTCTCTGGAGAGAATGAACATCTATAAGATGTTGGCGCAAGAGAAATCAACTATCGGCATGGAATGTGAACAGTATATATGTATTAGTCTGTGTCGATGCAATGGTGGATCAACCGAATAAAGAACACTTAATTGTCAAATTAAGCAAAAATATACATATTATCAAGAGTCCATAATTCTCTTATATTATAGAAGAAGAATAAGCCACTAGAGGGCTTCTCTTCCGGCATTGCGTAACGGTGCTCCGCCCACAATACGCGAATGTTCCCCCGTCTGGGGGGTCGATCAAATCGACAGTGCATACCCCCTCCGTTTGGTGGGGGGGTAGCCAAAAAGAGGTCCCCGTTTGATGGGGGGGGTAGCCAACAGCATCCAATCAGATTACAGAAAACCCCCCTCCGTTTGGAGGGGGGGGGGTAGAGCAGAGGATTACGGTAGTTTTTGTTCTATTCGAAAATGGGTCCCCGTTTGGGGGGGGGTCACAAAAGGTGGTCCCCGTTTTGGGGGGGGGTCGCCAACAGCCAATCAGAATGAGCCAAACTTAGCCTGTTTGAGCAACCCCCTCCAAACGGGGACCACTTTTGATTATCCCCCCAACAAACGGGAACCACTTTCGACTACCCCCCCCCCCACCAAACGGGGACCACTTTCGGCTACCCCCACCAAACGGAGGGGGGTATGCTTGTCGAACCCCCCCCCCAAAGGGGGAACATTCACGTATTGTGGTCGGAGCACCGTTACACTAGGGTTGTGCCAGGGCCGTGAAGCGGGCTTCGGGCTCGGGCCGGCCCGATACCGGCCCGGCCCGAGTTTTTAATGAGACGGCCCGGCCCGAGCCCGGCCCGAGTTCTCTGTTGAGCCCGGCCCGACTCGGGCCGCTCGGGCCGTTCGGGCCACTCGGGCCGTTCGGGCCGCTCGGGCCACTCGGGCCGCTCGGGCCACTCGGGCCGCTCGGGCCTCTCGGGCTTTCCATGCTATTTGAGTAGTTTGCCATTGCTGAAAAATATTGATTTTTTCGTTGCGACTTGTGGCTTCCTTGGTTCACACACTGTTGTCTTCTTCGGTGTTTATTCACACACGCATACATACATGCATGTCAGAAGCAATACATTTGAAGTAAAACATATATATATATATATATATATATAGACAAGTTTGAAACATAATTCTATTATCCAAATGCTATTAGCAAGCAGGTTGTGAAATGCTAAACTTTATACAGGTTTTCTCTATCTGCAAAAAGTTATGGATTAGTTATTGTCGTCAAACAAACAATAAACATTTGTAAGATTCAGAAGGAACTATTTTAGTTACTCTGCTACGGCGGCAGACAAACCCTGGTTTGGTACAATGAAGCTAACAAGTATTAAAGCTTTGCCAACTCAAGTTGTTGGCCGGCCGAGGAAAACCCGGCCGGCCGGGCGGCCGGCCGCCCCACTATGCCGACCGGGTCAGATGCAGCCGGCCGGCCGGCCGGCCGGTCTTCAGAAAAAGGATAATACTTGATTTTATCTGTTATACATAACCAGGAGTAACTGTATGCATCAATTAATGCTAAATACTTTGCAAAATACACGAAAAATAGGGCAAAACTGGTACTGGCCGCCCTTTTTTGACCGGCCGGCCGGCCGGCCTGTTTGACCCGGCCGGCCGGCCGGCCGGGTTGCATCACCCGGCCGGCCGCCGGCCCGGCCAGCCGGGGTCACCAGCTCGGCCGGCCGGGACCGGCCGGCCGAGTCAAAACACCGGCCGGGCAACAACACTATTGCCAACTTTCCAGTTTTTAGTCAGTGGTCAATTGTGTGTTAAAATCAGCTAAATATTAGCTGTGTGAGTAATTTATTTTTATTCCTCTTTTTGGATGATTCAATACTTAACTAAAAATCTTACTTGAAATCTACAAGATTACATAGGCTTTATAGCTCCAGTGTGTGGTCACAAATTAGTGCTCAGAGCATTATCTGAAAATTATGAAATGAAAAACTTCTAACAATAGCTAATATTGCACTTGACGTTACAGCTAATCGAACCATGAAAGGTCATTTTGGGTTTACCGATGCGTAATACTAATAAAATTGCTCGGCAAACTGGAAGCGATTTGAGACATTTTTGGGCCTTTCCGCAGCGGTCAGGCGATATTTGGGCCACTTGGGCTGCTCGGGTTACCCTGGGGCCGCTCGGGCCGCACTCGGGCCGTTCGGGCTCTTCGGGCCGCTCGGGCCGTGAATCGGGCTTCGGGCTCGGGCCGTGAAGCGGGCCTCGGGCTTCGGGCAGGGCTCGGGCCGGGCCAGCCCGGCCCGAAGCCCGGCCCGAGAAGGTTGGTTGGCCCGAGCCCGAGCCCGGCCCGAGAAATTTCTTAACGGCACAACCCTACGTTACACAATGCCAAGAAGAGGAGTCCTCTAGTGGCTTACTCTTCTTCTATAATATAAGGGATGTTATTATGGACTATTGGTATTATAGACCTAAATAATACATTAGTAATATATCGTGTCGTTTACCTCAAGAATCAGAAGTTTCAATTCTTGATCGTTGAGGAAGGAGGGTTTGTATGAGCCATCTGAAGCACAACCTGAAGCATACCTAACGTTAAGTTTAGGTTTCACTCAAATTTTGTTTGTTACCAAATTTGATTCTTTTCGTGAGTACCTTGAGGAATCAGTTCAACTAGCACTGACCAGGGCTTTTCAAGAAAGGGTAGAGTAGAGTTAAAATTAACTCAGTGCTTTTCATGAAAGAGGTAAAAGAGGGAAACTCAAGCTTGAGTGGAGTTAAAACGAGTTAAAATAGTTAATGAGTCAATATTAACTGTACTCGACTATACTCTACCCTTTCGTGAAAAAGCCCTAAGAAACAAAAACTCCTTTAATGCTAACTAATATAAAGTATTTTATCAGTCATTATCTCTATATTAATTAGTACTAAATGTTTAGGGCCAACCTCTAAGCGTCTTCATGTGGGAAACCGCCATTCTGAGTATGGTCAGTTTGTCGGGTTTTCGGCCGAGGGCTGCGCACTGAGGGACCATATCCGAAAGTTCATTTATGTAGTGAGTCATTTTGTTGCGTCGTCTTCGCTCTATCTCACTGTGATTTTCCCTTAAAACAAAAACGAATCGGCAAATAAAATTAGAAATTTAGCTAAATTGGATTAATTTAAACATAAAATGGTTCAGCTTTATTAACGTTAGCTTTTCAGATATCTTAATTATATAGGAGATAAGATTTTGAAAATTTGGAGAGAGCTAAAAATTTTTTGTCAATACCGCGCGAATCGTTCTTTATCACTCAATCCCTGATCCTGAGACATGGTATCGATATTGAGGAACTTCCCGCCATTCTGAGGTGGAGCGGCCACACCGATTGTTCCCGGAGGTCGCATCTGAGATGGATCACCGCTAAAAAGTATGTCACATAATAATAAAAACTTGTCACATAAAAAATATGTCACAATCAGTATTTTCAAAAATGTCTCAATTAGCGATATGTTTGCTTGTGTTATGACCGGTTTATACTTGTCCATTAACCTGGCATACCGGTTGGGTGTTTGTTCATTTGTGCGAGGACCAGTTAAAATAAAATTGTCCATTTGACCGATGCCCGAAAAAAGTTTGAGTAGTTCTAAACATTTTTACGGACCAACGTTCAAACGGATAGATGGACAAACGGACAAGTATAAGCCGGTCTTAACAGAAATTTTTTAAAGCCTCATTATATCATTTTTAAGAATTGGTTAAAACCCAAAGCTGCTTTACAGAGCTATCTAAACTTCAGCAAGTACAATACACAGTCGCATATGGTTGAGGGTGTTTCAATTTTTTAAGTTCTCTAAGGATGCAGCCCTCGATTTTGCTGAAGAAAAACAAGAGTTTTCAAGGCCGCTGAGCATGAAACTGAAATTTATTTTTCAATTAAACTTTCTCCTTAGCTCGAAAGAAACGAAAGCTTTAAGCTTAATGTGTAAGCCTATTGCGAAGAGCTTACCTGGAACAACAGATTCCAGACTCGTGCTCAGCGACCTAGTAAACCCTTATAATATAGGGCTTATAGGCAGTTTTAGTCAAAATGTGGACAAAAACATTTTGGACCCCCTGGGTAGCATCTCCTCCTTTCAAACCTAAGAAAAATAATTTCTTTGAATTAAAATTTTTCAGTACAAATCAACACCCAACAAAATTTAAGCTCAATAGGTTAATTTTTGCGAGTTTTAGAAACAGCAATGGGGTTTCTTCGTATACAAAATTATCACCGGCACACTAACGAGCACAGTGCAGAGATGGAACCGGTCTTGACCCGGTTTTCTGAATTTACCTCAAATTATACAAATGTTTGGCTTACCAAGCTAAAATTTTAGGTTAAATTTTTGTTCGATGTGTACTATTAATTTGCTTATTTCTTGCATATTTTAGTCTTGAGCATTGTTGCAGCTTCAGGTTATATAATTGAATCTGTCTGTATCTGAATTTAATTTAATGTATATAATATTTAATAAAACCAAATTCTAAAGGAGTCCTTCTCCGTGCTTTTGGGCAAGTACTCATATTTTAGACTGCAAAATTTAGCAGACAGATAAATTATTTGTTTTGTCAACTCATTTCTGCATAAGTTTAGAAAATGCTACAGCTACTATTAAATACTTTTTAAAAAATCTACAGCAAACCTAGTTATTCTTTTGGGATGGTCATGGAACATTGGAAGCCAAAAATTTAGCGTTTCGAGGGCAAAATCAAGAATTTTTGGCAGTTTTTTTGAATTTTCTGGAAACCGGGTCACCGGGTCCGGGCTCAACCGGGTCACAGGGTCAGGCCTAAGTGACCCGGTTCTATCACTGGCACAGTGCACGTTACCTTCGTATGGTGTTTGCTTGCCTAGTTATGTCCTTAAGGTGGCGGTTTCCTTTTGTGTAAATTTGACTCTAAAGACTTCAATTCTTCATGAAAGTAGATGAAACTTTCCAAATACGCTATTTTGGTGCTCTTTAACATTCTCGGACCAGTCCCACATTTTTAGGTCTAAAGATGGGAAATTTTCGGTTTTTGGCATTATACTCTCATTGATTGTTATGGATGGAAAGAGGGTACAAAAACGAACATTTTTGCTCTTACAACCTTTGAGCTATCTCTAGTGGTTAAGTCAGTATAAGCCAAAAACGATTTTTGGGGTCAAAAAACGGCTGTTTTCGAAAAAATCAGTTTTTCAAAATTACTGCTAAATCGTACGAACAATTTTCGGTTACTTATACTCAGGGCCGTATTCACCAAGTCGTGGTAGCCCTACCAGTGGTAGCCTTACCAGTGGTAGGGTTACAGACGGTAAGAAAACCAATTGGTTAGCGTTAGCCGAGCGTATTCACAACCAATTGATTAAGTTACCGGTGGTTAACCAGTGGTTAGTTACAGAGGCTAAAGGCTGAACAATGTTTTCCTTAGAACTAAAACTGTTTTTGAAATAGTATTTTTTAATGTTTATTATAATTTAACAAAATCACAGCGTTTATTAGTTGTATCATCTATTTAATTATTGACGATTAATTAAGTTTGATTAAATTATATTTCCTGCAAATTTTTAAATTTTCTTGTTGGTCGTTTTGCTATTTGTATTACTTTCAATCATTCTGTCAATTGGGTTCTTAAGACTGAATTATGAATATATATAATACTGGGGGTAGACTGCTCCTATTTTTGGTAGACACACTCATGCAAGGACAGTTACAGTTACAGATGTAGGCCTAGAAAACATTTTAGAAAAGTGGCCTCGTTAAAATGTGAGTTTTGGAAAAAGTAGCTTTAATCCACTATAACTTGCATTGTGGCCACTCTCCACGGACAAACTTAAGTCATTCGAATTTTCTAATCAAGACCTACAACTTTCTCTTGACAGTATTCTTCAATTCCTTACAATTTTAGAGAACACAGTGAAAGTTGATTTCGAGGACCAAAAATTACCATTTTTCGAAAAATCAAATATTGCAAGATTTCGACAACATTAATATGCTTTACGCACGCATTTTGGGACGATTGCCGAATGCTATTTTTTATGGTTTAGCATTTTCTCTTTCTGTTCGAGAGGAATAAGTTCTTCATGGCCGATAAATCATTGCTTTTTCTTCGAGCGAAACTAATCAGATATTGTACTAATAAAAAAATTGGTACTTCTCGGGAATATTTCTGATAGCATAGAATTTGTCAAATGGGCTAGTTCGGTCTCTACACAGAGACTCTTCGAGAGCCTACTACTAGACTCTTCGCGTATAGTCCATTGAGTTCTATCATATGTGCCATAATGTCTAATTTTTACAGCAAATTTCGCTACTTTGTTAACAGTAAATGCCCTTTGTTGAAAAACTTTAAAATATCATTTGTCAAATTAAGGATCTTACTTCGAAAAGAAAGTTTGTATGATAGTAAATTTTTGCTTGAAATATAAGAAATATAAAACATAAAACTTATAAATAAACATAATTGCTACGCAGCGAAAACTTATATTAAATATTTAATGAAATATTTTCAATATTTGATTTTTCGAAAAATGGTAATTTTTGATTCACTCGAAATCCTTTCACTGTGTTCTCTAAAATTGTAAAGATTGTGAAAAATACTGCTAAAGAGGATTGTAGCGATCGAATAGAAAATTCGAATGACTTAATTTGTCCGTG
>JASAND010011176.1:0-30075 GCA_030248195.1 Trissonchulus latispiculum
CCCAAACATATCTATTTTAGAATTAAATCAAATAAAATCGGAAACTTTGTATCTTTTTGAGCGACCACCTTCAGCACCTGGTAGATCAAAACCTGTAACCCATTTGTGCCGGTATCACAACTTTAGTTCCTTCTTTCAACCAATTGCTTGAGAACCAAGCCACAAAGAATTTATAAGCTTGCCTCTGAAACGGAAGCAATTTAACCTAGTTCTTTGGATTCACCTCAGCATTAAATAGGGGCATCTTAACCGGCATTTTCTCTTAAGTCCCAATCAAGGAAACTTCGTCAGTTCTGAGTCCTTTTCCAGCAGGTCAAACTAAACTTCTTATGTCGGAATTTGTGTGTTGTGCTTGAAAGTTAATGGATCTTCAGATGCTTCCTTTTTAAGATCCGACCCATATACGATTTGAGATCTCCAAAGCCTTGCCTCCAGAGAAAGTTTCTGCCTAAGTCTGCCGTGTCCTCTTTTCGGCAACTATCTCTAAATAGACCTCGTAAAGTTGTAAAAGTCTGTGCTTAGAGAGTTGCTTGTAATTGAGTTCTGTCCTGAAGGTTTTCTTCCTAGAATCATTTCCGTTGTGTTTTTGAAATTAAATCTTCAATCTTGCCCTTGCCTCTGTAGATTCTACAATCTCTGAAACAGAAATGGCTAAGAATGACTTCTCCTACTCAATAAGTGCAGAGGGATGAAATTTAGGAAGGATCTCATTGATTTTTTGAAAGGAGCTTGCTACCTTTTCAGACCAAGCTAAATTTTTATATAGAAAACAACTGTACGCCAATTAGATTATGTTTATTTTATATGACGACTGTAAGGGTTGACAAATATTGCCTGGTATTTTCCTTACAATACATTTCCAAGCTGATATATTCAATTGATATTTTTAGGTCAATAATTTTCATGTAATATTTTTATGCGTGAAGCTGAGGAGTAAAGAATAATCTCATGAAAATGTTTTCTGGATGCCAAACTATAATAACTCATCTGTTAATTATCCCTTCCTTTGAATAACTCCAAAGAGAATAATTTGATGAAACTTTTGAAAAGGCGACGTTGAGCAGTGATCCTTGGCCGACTGACACAGATCTTACCTCATCATTGATGTTTTTCCGTTTCTCCTTTATTTCAGAGATCACTCTGTATTCGTCCCAGAGGGGGGGGGGGGGGGGGGGGGGGGGGGGGGGCGTAAATTTCGTGGAAATATCTAAATTGAGCTATCCCCATAGACATGCATTAACACCATATAGGCTCGCAACCTGGCGGGGTTGCCCCTTGCACCATAAGCATAAATTAACATTAAATTCCGTGGTTTTTAATACATTTGCAACAAAGTTATGAATGTTTTGAAAATTCAAAATTTTGATCGATTTTATTGAATAACTTAAAAAGGGTAAGGTAAAAGTGAAGTTAACAGATTTTAAGTTAGAGTTGTAATAATTATCGATGCATGTTGAATTTGCAATGTTTTTCTCCAAAAATTTTCAGTTTTGCTTTTCAAAAGCTTTGATTGCATTTTTGTTACACTCCATCTCCAAACCGAACCGGCAACTGACAACCGGTGATAACCGATTTTTATTAACCGATTTATTTCTAAAATAACTATATTAATTTTTACGTTTTTTTAAATTCAGCAGCAATCAGACTTGACAGCCAAATTGCCAAGTTTTCTTCAAAATATAGTCTATTCTGCTTTCACTGTTGGGTTTTTGATACACTATGCCGATTCCACTTAACCGTTTTTAAACTTCTGTGCTGTTGGTTAATCATGCGGCATCAAAAACATCTTGTTGTTTTCTATCATTCATGAAATTTGATCCGAGAACTCCAAATCTTGGTTTCCACTTCGACTGCAAACAAAAGAATGACGTAATATCGGCGTAGAACGCTTGCGCTTTTTGCGAAATTCATAGTCGACTGACTAAGTAATTAAGCCAGGTCAGATCTTATTTAGATGTATTCAGGCATTTATGCATTTTTTATCAAATATTTTTTTTTTTTTTTTTTTTTTTTTTTTTTTTTCAGAGACCCCCTCCCATATGTGGAAGTGGTTCTTGTTTGTTTCTAAAAAGTTCTTTTCCATTGGCTCCAAATGAGGGAATTGAATTCGCTTCCAGAAGACCAACAGGATGCCAAAATAGTTTTATAGCTCTCCTTCAGCCAGTTCCAGCTTGACCCGACTGAGTTTAAATAGGTTCCTCTGCATCACAATTCTAATCAGCTTTCCCTTTATTTTTATTAGATCTTCTTTTAATAGAAAATTCCTTTGTCTCCCTGACAATTTGGGCTGGCTACTTTCTATTCCTATTTTGTAAGCTACTAAGTCCTGACCCTTCCTCAATTTGTGTGACCAGCAGCCAGCATTAACATTTTAATTTGCCTCTGCTACAAGAGTCTCCCACAAAAGTATTGCTGGTTTTCAAATTTATTTTTAATTTTACATTTTTCGAGTATTAAGATTGTAAAAATTCAACTTATATTCCAATGAAAATTCGTGAATAAAATTAAGGCATGGGAATTGACAAGGCAAAATTTTTCCTAATAGTTTTATTTGCATGTTTTGCTATGTTTTACTCTGCAGCAAATCTGGAGCCCATAACTGTCATAGTTTATTATAGTGAAGTTTAATTATAGCACTTGAGCTTGATTTATTGAGACGATTTGTTGGAAAGGAAAAGAATCTGGCTAGTTTCTGGGAATCTATTTTGGTTCCTTTGCCCATTTTGGATCATTAAAGTTAAAATAAATTGTCTTTCCAAGAATTCAAAAATTGAACCTCATCTTAGGTTTTTGGGCTGTGACGAACACTACCGCTTGCTTCTTTTAATTAATTATGTAGGAGTCTTCGTTAGAATATAATAAGTAGGTAAGTACGAAAATCTAAATTTCAGCTTGAGCTTTGCCTGCTGAAAAATAATTTCATTATCTTCGCCGCAGATGTTTAGTCAAAGCTGTTTGGATAACATTTTTATGAGTTGAGCACCTCCATATTTGAGGTCCCATGGCAAGTCCTAATGCTGTAAACTACCCTATAAAAGGCCTCCTTCAACAAACTTTCAGCCTCTGAAATTTGCACCCAGATGCCCCTTACTGGTAAAAGTAGAGATCTTATTTCAATTTTATCTCGTTTTCCAACATAATTAGCTCTAACCTTAACTTCATACTGAGTAAATTTTGGTTCTTAAATGGGTTTGGCCAACCCCTTTTAGGTTATTTTGGAACTATAACTTCAACTTCTGTCCTCCTTCCATCAAAATATGTCCTCTGTAATGCCAAATAGCAGTCTCGAATTATCTGACTTCTGAAACTCCCAGTTCCCCGCCGCCATCGGAGAGGAGGTCCATAATTCTACAAATTGAAATGGCTCATTCTTGACTTTAAATGATAGGTTTATTTAATCTACTTTATTTTAGGAATTGTTTTAATAGTTTTTACGTTTTACTTTTGCCCATTTATTAAATACGAAGTTTTGAAATGTGCTTAATTCCATATTTTTAATATTTCAATTTCTGTCCTAATATAATGCATAATTAAGGAGGAACACTTTAAGTGTTCATTAGCAAATAGACTATTAATTAGATTAATTAGTTATTATGCATAACTAGTCTGGGATGTTTTGACATCAAATTTCACACTGCTTCTGCCTGTTCGTTAACTTATAACCGACGTTTTTGACATTTGTAACTTTAAATTGCAGAAGGTGTAAGTATATGTCTCACCTTCCACAGAGCAAATTTAGTGCGAGCTAAAACGTGTTGTAAAATGTATTCAAAAATGCTACATACTGTATTGTATTAGGGAGCTGCCTGGCAAATAAGCTATATGCCCCCTGCCCCCCTCAAGATTAAGCACTAGCTAGACTACATAATGATATATCAAGAGTACATAATAATAAAGAGTATGAAACTCTTACACTAGCATGTACAAATCATGCTAGGTATGCTTGGTTCATTAACTCGGGACCCCCCCCCCGTAACTTCGGGGGGAGGTCCCCACTTTGTACTAATTACACGCTTTCATATAAGCGTGTGTCTGCTCGCTGATTGGCCCACTTGCCTACGGCTTACTGTAGGGAATTTATTAGTTATTTTAATTAATTAATTATAACTTTAATTAGGTTAAAGCAATTAAAAAACTATTTCGACAACTTTGTAGCATTTTTTCTGCTCTTTCCAATGATATAAAAATTGTTGCACACTACAATAATACGAAGGAATGTAATGTGCAACAATTTTTATATCATTGGAATGAGCGGAAAAAATGCTACAAAGTTGTCGAATTAGTTTTTAATTGCTTTAACCTAATTAAAGTTATAATTAATTAATTAAAATAACTAATAAATTCCCTACAGTAAGCCGTAGGCAAGTGGGCCAATCAGCGAGCAGACACACGCTTATATGAAAGCGTGTAATTAGTGCAAAGTGGGACCCCCCGGCAGTAACGGGGGGGGGTCCCGAGTTAATGAACCGAGCATACGTTAAATAATTTCTACATGCTAGGGTAAGAGTTTCTTACTTTTATCTATTATGTACTCTTGATGATATCATTATGTACTCTTTGTACGAGGTAGCAACAGACTTTGCCATCGAGTAGATCGAGTTAACAGGAACTTCTTGATTATTCGCGCAACCATAGACTGAAATTTAACTCAACCCTGCAACTAAAACAGTTTTTCAACCATCTATATGTATATGTATTTCAGCCATATGTGTATATATATATATATATATATATATATATATATATATATATATATATATATGTCGAAGCCTAGTAGTCAAATTAGCCATTTAGTTAAATGGCTAGCCCAGTAGTAAAAGGCAGCGTGTTTGACTACTTGGCCAAAAGACGTGCAATATTTTAGCCATTTAGTAAAATGGCTACAGTGTTTTAGCCATTTAGTTAAATGGCCAGCAGCTCGTAGCCTAGTTGTAAAATGACAGTACTAATAACAACTTTTTAATAATTTACAAATGATGCAGTATGAATATTTAAGATTTAAGAAGGTTTCTAATGTTAATTTCTTAGATATTGCTGCAATGATCAGATCCATGACACTGTGTTGTGCACTGTAGACCAACTTTTAAGCACTTGCATTGCTTTGTTTTACACTGACGAACACCGGGTTTACAGCCACATCTGACATATCCTTGACCACCCGCATGTGAGGCAAGACGTGCGGCCTCTCTAATAGAAATTATTTTGTCGGTCTTGGCATCTGCTAAGGTAATCGATGGTGCTCCTGCTAACATTAAATCTTTTGGGTTGATGCAGCGCGATGACAATGCCGGCAAGTCACAGTAACGACGTTGTTTGACGAAATTTCAATGCCACAGATTCGGTGGCATGGCATCTTGCAGCGTTGTGCATTGTGCAGCCGTAGATACTTCTTCCCCACACTGGACACAAAGAGTCTGTTCCATTGTATGGAGCGTAGTGAACTCTGAATCAGAACTGTGATCTGTTTCCTGAAAATCTTCTGCTGTTTCTTCTTCTGATGCTGTCTCGTCAGACGTGCCGGCCGAGGTGCTGGACGCGCTTGAAGACACAGATTCTTGAATTAGCTCAAGAATACCTTCAACGTCTTCTTCCGACTGAGCGTCCTGGAAAAGATTTGTCGGCAAATTTGAACTGTTAAGACCTGACTTGGGCAAGCAACCAAAGAGGGCTTGAAAAGGGGATCTCCCTATGATGCGGTGGAAGGCAGCATTTTTTGCCATTGAACAATTCGACAAGCGTGGAACCAGTTGCCAGTGGCTCTTTCATCGCAGTAACTTCTGATCATATTTTTAATGTCTTGATTGGCACGTTCGACGCTTCCCTGGCTTCTGGGTGCCGAGGGCGACCATGAACCAGTTTCATGTGCGACCACATGCCACTCAGCTCTTTGATTATCGCAGCGGTGAATTCGCGACCGTGATCACTTTGCAAAATAGTGGGAGCGCCGAATAGGCAGAAAATGTCTAAAAGCTCATTGGCAACACTTTTAGCTTCTTTATTATGCAAAGGACGTAGGATTATGTACTTGGTGTTTAAGTCTTGGTAAACGAGCAGAAAAGTGAATATTTGTTCATTTAAGCTCGCTGGCTGAGTACGATAGTCGACAAGATCGACCTGTGCCCGGTCCAAAAAACTGTTTGGTGATCAGTGGTTTGGTAACCAGGCCTTTCTTTTTCTTAGATCTCTTTGATTGAAATTGAGGGCATGTGCGAACAAACACATCAAGAGCCTTTTTTGGGATAGACCACTGCTTGAAGTGGTGTTCCATTCTGGTCCGACCTGCATGACCTGTAAGCACAAATTCGGTTTTGGCAAAATAATTGTATGTGTTGTTTAAATATTTAAATTTAAATTTAATAAATTCAATATTTAGTAAATTATATTATCATCTTTGATTGTGATGGTTTAACGTTTAAAACTTTAAAACAGAAGTTATTAGTACTGTCATTTTACAACTAGGCTACGAGCTGCTGGCCATTTAACTAAATGGCTAAAACACTGTAGCCATTTTACTAAATGGCTAAAATATTGCACGTCTTTTGGCCAAGTAGTCAAACACGCTGCCTTTTACTACTGGGCTAGCCATTTGACTAAATGGCTAAAAGGTTTAGCCATTTAACTAAATGGCTAATTTGACTACTAGGCTTCGACATATATATATATATATATATATATATATATATATATATATATATATATATATATATATATATATATATATATATATATATATATATATATATATATATATATATATATATATATAAATGTAAATATATGTATCTTTTCAAATATTACTGAAACTATGTATTAATCTGTGGCGTGTGTTGATAGTAGGCCTGTCACGTCAACAAACAGTACATCGATGATAGGTTCAGAAGCGAACTAAAATAGTATCGTAGCAACCGACATCGACGAAATAATTCAACCTCAGAGACATTTGCACCACGTCTAAAACATGTTACATGAACTTTTCGAATATTTACTAGTCTTTCCTTTACTTTCAAAACTCTGCACTCTGCAGTGCTTTTGTATTGCTTTCTTCAGCCAACTTCTTTTTAGGATGCACCGCAATAAATATATGGCGGCAAGTACCGCAACCGCTGAAGAAGTTTTCACGATTGCGCATATGGCTTCGCCAGTGTCCTAATTCGATTTTGTGCAGATCCAACACTTCTTTCCCCACGCTGCTTGGTTATCGTCTTGGTTATTGTTATCGCTGCCAATGCGGAAAACCGGAACTTTGCCGAACTCCTAGGGCTGAAAAGGATTGAAGCTTCGCCGATTCCAGCCCTTGAATTCGGTCAGTGTCGCTTCCGCCGCAAAAAAGCCAGTCTTATGCTGCCAAGGCGTAAAACTGAATGACTGCAGACTAGAGTTTTCCGAGCCGGGGCGGAGCCTACTTACATCTTGGTCCGGTAGGCCCAGAGGCCCGGTATCAGGATCGGGCCCGGAGGCACGCTGTCAGGCCCAGGCATCGGTGGCTCGCTTCAAGGTCCAGGACTGTAGTCCGATTTAAGGCCTGATAGACTCGGACCCGACAACATGAACTACTTGATTATTCTCGCAAGCACAGACTAAAATTTAACTTATTCTCAAAAATATTAAATTACGTCAATCTAATTTGGACTGCTTTGATTAGAAAATAAAATTCATACTTCACCTAACCATATATAATTGATTTATTTTGATCATGAGATTCTTGCTGTTTGAAGCAGCGTATGATGTTCACTTACATTGAGTTTTAAATGAGCTAATTCGGCTAAGTGTTAAGGAATTTTTATGAATTAGTGTACACAGAATGTACACGAGAAACTTATTAATATTTCAGGGTAACATTAAGTGCGTGGAAATTTCTAAGAAATGTAGTTTCAAGTAAATTCTGACATGTGCTTCTTTCTTTCTCAGCCATTTTATACTTTAACAGTCCATGGATGATTGGGTTGACCACTCTTTAACCAGAACCCATCATAAATAATAGGTTAAACTAGGCCAGATGCTTCAGCACAACATAGAAATATTGAATATTTTATGTTTAGTGCACATCTGAACAATAAGTCTTGAGGTATGTTCGTAGGCGTTAAGCTGGCACTACTAGCTTTCTAGAAAACCTTTACCAACATGTCTTTCTATTATACACTCCTTCTGCCGGATTTAGTTAAAAATGACTACAGCAATTTTCTTGGTTCAAAACTACTTAGGTGGCAAAAGTGTTTGTTTGGAGTGATTTTTATACAAGCTAGCATGCTTGTTCCAATATATGTAACTTAGTCTCTTTAATTTCCATTCAGTTAATTTGTTCGTGAAGTTTAAGTTAAGGTATCTTATGAAGGGAATAGAAGATCCGACCGACTGGTGATAGAACTACGCTGCTCAATGATATGTTTTTAGAACTTCTATTTTACATAAGTTTAATCATGTTGAACAGTTTCCCTCAGGCCTTGTTACAATAAAAAGCCAACTTTCGTTTTATGTAAAACTACTCAATCTGAATTTTGCTTATTAAGGCGTCTCCCCCAAAAGGAAAATTCTGCATTAACTCTTCGAATGGAAAATTAGTAGCATTCCGATGGCTCTCTGCACAAATTTGATGAAGTCATTCATTCATTCATTCATTATCTGGGTTGAAAGGGTAGATTCACTCTTATAATTGCCTGGGTCGCAGAAAAGCTCTCCTACACCGTGTCTGCTAAAGCCGCGACAATCAATCTAGCGGTACAAGAATGCTACCGAGCTCAACTACGAAAGTACTTCCTGCTAAGTTTTAAGCAATTGTTAGTGCTTTAATTATTTATTTTTAACCTTTGTGGCACGTCTAAGATTATGCTGCTAGTCAGAATGCAAGAGTTGTTTAGAGCATTAATATTAGTTTATTGCACATAAAGTAATTTCGGGCACTGAAATGCTTTTCAAATACGGTAACTGGAATATTCTCCTGCTGGGCAGAGATGAAACCGGGTCACCTTGTCACCGGGTCAGTTCGGGTCACTATATGGACCGGGTCACCGGGTCAGGAGCTCTGACCCGGTCTTGACCCGGTATTTTAAGCTTAGCTGTATGCTAAGCTTTTTGCTGTTATAGGATATTTTTCAAAGTTTTACTAATTTTTACCAACTGAGAACTTCATCAATTACTCAAAAACTAGCAATGGAAATATCTTAACTTAATCGTGTAGTTTTTTAAATGGTTGTCGCTGCAGTAGTGTCCTCATAATATTTGTAATGTCCTGCCACGCTTAGATCTAGGTTTTAAGCTACAATGATTGCGTTGAATCTTAACTAGAAAATGAAAACTATTACATGGGCCCTGATAGTCTGAAATTTTCATTTTAAAATTTAAAATTCTCCATGCTCCGTTTACTGTAAGTGATATATCGCTGCTGCTATTATTTTTGGAGGGAGAGGGTCAGACTGGGTTTCAAATCTCGGTAAGAAGGAAAATCTCAGCAAAACAAGGTTTACAGATTCTGAGTTTTACTTTGCATTTTTTGCAATTGTTATGGCTTACTACATATCTTCCGGAACCAATTGTGATTGATTTTATTTCATATTCTCTGAATCCCAGACATACGAAAAATATTTCCAAAGAATTTCCGCTGAGTGAAGCTTCAATCATAGAAAGAACTAAATGCCATATTTTCCTAAAATATATAATGATAAAACAGAAAAGTGCTAATGTTAAATTCTATGATTAGAATTAGATGATGTTATGACTTTGGCAAAGTATTTTGGTCCAATTTGTTTGATTCAAAAAGCTATGTCGTATATTTCACATTATTGAGTGCAAAATCGAGCAAATCGTTTTGATTTCTTTCCAGCTTACTTGCAATATTCACTTTCCAATGCTACTGCTACTTTAAGGAAAGCAAAACTTTTGCCCAACTTGATATTTTAGCAGTCAAAAATGTCCAAAATGGTAAAAATCACTCACCGCACCCCAATAAAATATTTTTATTTTTTTGCAAGCTTAAACCTGAATTTTCAAAAATACCGGGTCACCGGGTCACCAGGTCACCGAGTCACCGGTTCAGTAAATAGTGACCCGGTTTCATCTCTGCAGCTGGGCCGATTATTAGTAAGCTAGGCGCACTTCTGACGGGTCTTATCTCGATTACCCACCACCACTCAAAATCCTTAAAACTTGACCAAATGAGCTAAAATTTGGTGGGGGTATGTTTTCGACCACGCTGAGTTCAAATATCGCAAAATTTTACGATTTCGCGAAATTCGATTTTTTTCGATTTCAAAGGGGGGGACCAAGGGAAACCGAACAAATTTGTCTTCGATTTTGCTGGAATGATGGATATATATAGGGGTTTTCAGGATCGTAGAACACGAATCCGAACTCCATTTTTCGATTCAGTTTTTCGTTAGCTTAGCTAAATTTTTCGGTTTCGCTTGGTATATACCCCTCAGAAATCGAAAAAATTGAATTTCGCGAAATCGAAATTTTTTGTGATATTTGAACTCAGCGTGGAAGAAAACATACCCACACCAAATTTTAGCTCATTTGGTCAAGTTTTAAGGATTTTGAGTGGTGGAGGGAGGGGGTAATCGAGATAAGAAGACCCCTTCTGACTAATGCAGTGCAGATTCCGTCAAAAATTTTATTAGCTTAGGTTGCCCATTCAACTCCGCATCTCTTGCCTCTCCGCTAAGCGATTTTACTTATAGGCGAAATATACCAAAATTCACATCAGCCCTTAACACACAACACAAATCACTGGGTTGGATGGTTTAGGGTCTGCTCTCAGTCATTGGGTTTCTCAGATTCATCAACGTGATAAGAAGTATCCCTCCCCTAAAGTTTATGAATCCCTATTCAAGAACTGTCTGTTAAATAATTTTACTTTTGTACCTACATTACATGCTATGCTACTGTTGTATATATGTATGTTCCATTCCACTCCTAATGGTCCAGCGGGGCTATAATCCTTCCTTTAGCGATAATCAACTCTGCTGCCAGCCAGCCACTAGCACACATCCTCCTGTCACCAATTTACCGAGAGTTAAGGGTGGAGCTTTTTTCTGGTGGAGCTGCCGAGGTGCGTTCTCACACAGCCGGTGATGGACAAATCTCCAGCCTTGTCCAACGCCTCGGTAATTGTGAAGACAAATTATTTGGTGTCGTCTTATCTCCACAGTCAAACTTAAAAAACTAACTCCTAGGTGACACTACTCCTAACCGGATTAGATCCAATAGGAGTGGGGCGTAACAAACGAAAAAAGTGGATAGAAGGATTAGTTAGTCTAGTCCTTTTAACTGTGCATGAAGGTGCAAGTGCAAGTTATAGAATTGCTGCTCTCTAATTCGTTTTAGCATATACGGAAAGTTTGGTCACCACTGTAGCTGTAGTTTTAGTTAATTTTTTATAAGACTGCAAAATATTAAAATTGATGTTTTGATATTATTATTATCGAAATATTTAAGCAGCTCTTAGTAGTTACAGGGAAACAGTAAACGACAGTTTTGTTCATTAAATTCACAAAAATCTTGAACATTCAGCAGCATAAATTTCGTCGAAGGTTTACGCTTACGATTTTATGGCGCTGGAATATTTTTTACATCCTTCTTGCAACCGGTTGTCATCCATCTTTTCCATATCTCTGATTCTCATTTTGCAACTGAGCCTAGCTCACTCTATCGTATCCATTTTATCTTATCAGATTCATGATCTCTGTCGTAGTTATCCAGCTTTCTGAGCGTTTTCTTGATCCATAAAAATGCTGAGGGAAAGTCTGGCATCTGTCGCGTATTTTAGTTTCGTCTCCATCATAATCAATCTAGCATCTACTTAACTACTGTTTCTCCTTCGAAAAATAGACTGAAGCTATGGAACCCTCATTGTTCCACTTTTCATTCTTTCTTAGTTCCCTCAGTTTCCATTAACTTGCACTCTCACAAGCTACGTACTTGCATAACTGATTTCACCATGGCAGACCATCTTCTCTTAGCTCCGCCATCATCTGAAGGTATAAACACTAAACAGTGTTATTTTAGGCATTCTAACATAAACGACTTCAGTTATTTGTAGTAATGCGGTATTGCGGTATATTATATAATTTAAGCTTAACCTTAACTTTTAAACATTAAAATATAGAAAGGGATTGATGCGATTTAGTAAGCTCTCGGATAATGGCGAAGCAATTATTCAGTGTCAGCTCTCTTACTCCAATCAAATTTTGAAATATGCTGACACTGCCCCTAACCGGCTTACCGATTGAGGTGAGGTGGCTGCAAAAAACAGAAAGCAAATGTATCACAACACACTCTTATCGAACCTTAGCCGCATTGCTTATTAAGAAATTAACATGAATATAAATGAACAAATATATGAATTAAACAAACTCAGCAAGTGAGAGGAGTAGGTTATCTCATCATGCACTGATTGGAGGTATTTAATTGTATCAAGCCGTTAGCGTGCAGAGGATGTGTCGCGTTCATAATACATAGAGTATGATAGCTGTTATGTACTCTTACGTATTATATACTCTTAATTATGTACTTATTAATATGCTGACTTTAGTTTGAATTCTGTTTGTGCACATTTTAGTAATCTACTATACACTTTTCATTTTAGGTACTCTTTCCTTAATGGCGGATTTTGATGACCCCGCCAGTTACGATGACCTTGAACTGGTCGTTTTGGGTTATCGCAATCAAACAAAAGAGAGTAACTCTTCTCTGCCCCCAGAATCATTTACACCACTACTCCCTCTAATTAGTGCATTCGCCATTATTGGCGTGAGTGTGATTGGAGTATTTGGAAACATTGTATCAATGGCCATATTTTCTCATCAGATGATGCGATCGCCCATCTCTACGCTGCTGTTTGGAATGAGTTGCGCAGACTTTGCTTTAATAATTTTCGCAATCGCTACTTTTGCCATTCCACCATTGAAACATTTCGATCAAAATCTTCATATATACCATCTTTATGTTGCCGTAACGGCCTATCCAATGGCTATGACGGCGCAGTCACTTTCTGTCTGGCTTCTGGTAATGATCACAGCCGAACGATATATCGTTGTATCCTATCCTTTTCTGGCACGCAAAGTACTCACAATTCGGCGTACAAGAATTGCACTTCTAATTGTAGTAATATTTTCCGTTGTTTACAACATTCCTCGTTTTCTAGAATGGAGGATGGTACACAATAAAACCATACTAACAGTTGTGCCCTTACTACGGTCACAGCATTCTTACTTTATTTGGTATGTGATGATTCTATACCTGGTCAGTCACTACATTATACCGTTTTTTGGTGTACTTATACTTCATGTTAAAATAGCTTTCATCATAAACAAGGCGAAAACTGAGCGCCGACGACTAAGTAGGAGTCAGCAGAGTGAGCATCGTATCGCTGCCATGACGATCGTAATCATCGCTTTGGTGGCGATCTCCAGATCAACTCCTCCGATTCTAAACATTTTGGAGACCTTTGATAGGGGGCTGTTTTTCAATCAGTCGACGGCAGAAATCGCCTACGCAGTGATGGACGCATCCAACGTTTTGGTGGTGTTTCATTCTTCGGTCAACTGGTTAATTTATTACTATTTTAATCGAAGATATCGATTTCTATTTAAACTGATCTGTAGTCATGGATGGCGTAGGCTGGGCACATATCAAGCCCCAAGCATTCTGAACGTTCTCACAATGCCACTGCATTTGAATGGCGAATTGCCTCCCAATACCCCTTTGTCGGTTCGCAGTGAGAGGGGACTGTTGTTGCAAGGTAACAATACCGATTCCATGTATTGGCGACAACTGTCATTCTCATCACGACAGAAAAAGAGCATTGTACGTACGCCGAGTACAGCATCCTGTCCAAGTCGAAAAAAGGTCAGCATACTTCAAACAAGGATCTGATTATTTCTCATTATTCGTCATGTCTAGTCGGTTTTTTGAATAACGGAGTGAGTGGCAGCTTAGTTTCAATACTACAACACTTAAAAGTATTTGAAAAAATGAAGGTATTCATCAAAAGACTTGAAGATTTTGATACAGATAAGATATGAAACTAACGACTAATAAATATGCAATGCAATATGACCTGCTGCTGAGACATTTTCAGACCTTTATACTGAACTAAGAACCAGAGTGGGGTATCTCCAACTTATATACGGTTTATACAAACCTTAATGTGAATAAATCCTGCACTTACCTAATTGATGTGTAGTAAAACTTTTCTTTCAATCCTTTTAAACTTCAAGAAAATATTGCATGACGTTTCTCAGTTTAATAGGCTGACTCTGAATGGTCACAAGAATTATCGTCAATCCCGTTGGCGCCCAAGCGTTGGGATCCACGTTCATCCCACCCTCACCGCCATTATCGTAATGACGCTCTCAACTAAGCGTGACATACATAACATAGTATCAGCACAGGGCACAAAACTAAAATTTCAATTCTAAATTAACCGCGCAATCAATAAAAATTTTAAGCCGGCTTGAACTACTTTCGAAATACAGTCAGACCATTTTCAAATACCGTTGTATTATGCAAGTTTGTAGCAATCAGGTGTTGAAATAAAGCTTCATCTCGAAGGCCAAGATAGACCAATGACTCGCCTGCAAATAGAGCCTATGTATGTTGCGTTTCTGCCAGAACTGGTGGCTTGAAGGAGCCGAGGAGACAGCCCATACGGGAGGCGTCAACCACGCTTGTACCCAATAAATCATGACCTAGAAAAGAGAAGGAAAGAGGGAGGATAAGTTTTACATTCATAATTGAAAGTAAAAAATCAGCCCAGTAGAAATTTGAACCACTGCCCTTCTGATCCCGGGAAAGACGTGCTAACGACTGCACCACCTCAGGGCCGTCAGCTGAACTCCTATACCAGACTTATAAACCTTCCTATGCCTGCTTCCCTTACGTCTATTTATGTGGGGTCAATTATCATGCAAATCATGTCGCAAACCTAGTAACTAAGAGCGTGACGCTTGTCACATTCTTAGTTATTATGTACTCCTGCTTACATGTATGCCCAGAGTTGGACATGGACACATTCATTCCAACCGCGACCGCCCGCGTCTGCGACCACAGCCCGCAGTCTAATTTTGTGACCGCAAAAGTTTGTGTTATTAACCTTCAATTCTATACAAAAATCCAATTTTCTCATATTTTTAAGGTATTTACAGTGTTTTTTGCAGCCACATCACCGAAGTCGGTATTCCTTTTAAGTCTGGTGCAGTGTAGATATATAATTTTGACGCCGCAGTTGAAAATTACACAAATTGGTTTCGTTGATGCATTTGGAATTTTTGATAGTGGAATTCTGTGTGCAGGGTGTCTATTCTTTCACTTTAGAGTTGAGGTTGCCAACCGAACGGCAGCGGCAGCATACTCTGAATTGGTTTCCCTCCTTTTGTGTATTTTTAACCTTTAATTCTCATCTAATGTGGCATTGATTGAAACTTTCAGAACATATTGATTGAACTGAATTGAACTGAATTGATTGAAACTTAGTTAGCCAAGCAAAGCCTTCCATTTTTGGCATCTAGCCATTTGAAAAAATGTACAAATTTCAAAAAAGATTCGATAGTGGTGGCGGAGTGCATAAACATGAAAATTTAAAATCTCTTGTTGCTGGTAGCACATGGAAACGAACAGAAACCGGAATAAAAGCAAGAAATTTACAAAACTGAAATTAAACAAAAAGTTACAGTTTATGCTATTACAATAAGGACTGACAGTTTATGCTGCCTGTCCAACCACCCTAAACGTTCTACCAAAATAAAACAAAATAAACAGCAAATGTGAAGCTGATAATTCGTCCAACGCGGGAACTCCATATAAAATAATGAAAAAAATTTGAAAAAATAAAGATTTTTACTACAGATTGGCCTAAATTACCACGATTTGATAGAAATTTGCGGTCATTGAGGTCAAAAAATTTGACCACGACCGCGACCGCCCGCGGATACCCGCGGGTACCCGCGACCGCGTCTAGCTCTGTGTATGCCGCAGTTACTGAATCGAAACATCATCAATTTAATGAAAAATGGCAGGGAACAAATGTCTCGCAGAGGAAAGCTTTCATTCACAGACAAGACTTATGAAGTTCAATGTAAAGTCAGCAAATTCAGCCAGTTCTAACTCAGTTCCGCCTTGCAGTTGACCAAATGATCGATTTATCAGCAGCACCATGTCAGATATATATTCATCGTTTACTGCCTCAAATCTTTTAGGATTAAACCTAAAGCATGAAACCGGTGCTCAGAAAGTATACTGGATTATACAAAATTATGAAAAAACTTGAAAACATCAGAATTTCACCTGCGGATTATCGGTCAGAATATCAACTATTCTAATCCAACGACTAAACAATTATGCCTACTGTAACCGATTAAATTAGGCTATTGTGTGGTCAGATAGCCTGACAGAATAATTTACAGTAGGACAAAATTGAATCACGGCATTTCTAAAGCCCGGTTCACATTAGGCAATCTGCAGGCAATCTAGTTGCCGGCAATTTATTAGCAATGACAATATTGCCAGCAATACACCCGTTCACACTACATCACCAAGATTGCCGGCAATATAGCGGGAAGTTTAAAATTATAGTCTAGGGTGTACGCGCCTATATTTACATGTTTAATTTCCTCAAAGCTTGCTCGCTGTCCTAGCAGAGATTGCTGATTGACAGCAATATTGCTGGCAATTTTTACACTGTTCACACTAGTCACTAGCAATAAACAGGCAATCTGTTGGCAATCATATTGCTGGCAATCATATTGCCGGCAATTATTGCCTACTGTGAACAGGGCTTAACTTGACAAACCTTTTGTATTAATTCAGGCACCTTTCTGCTTTTCTGATCACAGCTACCTGCATTCCATCTATTTAATTAAATTTTTTTAACTAGAACAATATACATATACGAACTCATTGACGTCCTTTCCAAGAAGGTCACCATCATTCAACAGACTCGACAGCGATACCATTATAGGAGTCTAAACCAAAAAATATCGGTATATTTGTCTATTTTCGCATTAAAGGAAATGTCATTTTAAATTCATATTAAAGCTTTCCTTTCGTATTTAGTGGTCGTGTAGGTTTGTTTCATTTTCGTCAAAATGACTAAATTAATAACCTTTGCTGGAATCGGATGGCCTTCGAGGTCAATTTGTTGTAGAAACTTGAGAACCAAAAAGTCCATTGGACAAGCCATCCGATAGAACTCCAAAATAAGATCGATGAAATATAGGCTGTATGATGGTAGTTCTATTTTGGTTTTCAGTGGCTCTTTTGGCTTGGAACTGATTAATTGAAGAATGGCCTTTTTTATATCACCATTTGACTGTAGGAAATTTGAAAGACTTGTCAAATCTGTAAAAAAGAGACATAATATAATAGACAATAGAAGGCACTTAAATATGGAAAAAACCAGCTGATTACAGGAGTTTCCGAAGTCGGAGAAAGAAAATTCAATTCTTAAGTTTGGGAAAGAATTCAAACTTGCTTGGTTCGATTGTGCTGAGTGGCTCAATTGATTTAGCGGTGGCCTATTCAGTCAAAGGTTGTAGGCTCCATCAACTCCTCAGGCCCGAATTTTTCGAGTCGGAAGTACTGCAATGACGTGACATCCTTCTTTCTTTGGGACATTCAATTCTTATTTACCGTATGAGATCTGGTAGTGCCAGCCAACGGCGTGACACCAGGTCACAAGGTCACACACACACACACACTGACGAACCCTTTGCACCTACCAAAAATTCAAACAACCCCAAAACTTAGATATACTGATATTCGCAAGGAACAGGCAGATTCATTGAACCTTGAAATTAACGAGAATAAGATGGCGTCGATACTGATCCATTGGTTATCATTCAGTCTGTATACGGACTAAATATAGTCCCCCCTATGATGGCATCCTTGGCTAAGCCAGCTCAACTAGAAGTGGGCGTTGGGTCAGTATAACGATTATCAGTGAACAGTTTGGTTTATAAAATTGTTCTGAAGTACCATTAAAAATCCACTGTATCGGTAGCTTTACCGAACAGCAAATCTTCCAGTGATGCTTATGAAAGGGAGGCCCTTGGCTACAAGTCCTGGAGGATCGGCTCAAAAACTACAAGCCAGTTTAGATTTATGTTTTGTTTGCCAACAAATAGGAAAAACGGTTAAACATCATCTATCATCATCATTAAATATCATCAGTTAAACGGTTTTCGGTCATGAGTTATTGAGAAAGGGGATAAGACAAAACACCCATTTTTGCTTGTGGTAAGAATAAAAAGGTAAACGTTATTCTAGAGTTTGCATCCAGTTACTATAACGATTCCTATGAGTATGTTCGAAGTTGTGAGCTTACAGACCAGTGAGTCATAGTCCTAACTCTTAACAGGCTGTTCATTCAAAAGCTGCGAAGTGTTGAACTTGAACTTACACTTGTGGCATGCCAACAATGCTGACAATTTAGGATCAAGATGTTCATTGAGGTTGAACTTTTCCTCCTGATCGTTTACTGGATGTTTATGAGTGGATTTCGGAAGCAATTCCCGTGTGAGTTTTTCGAATTCCTGAAATGACCTATGCAGTGTCACACATGAATAATGAGTTTTCTTGAACTTTGGTGTTTCCCAACACCGTTTCAGGTCACCATCGCTTGGGCGTTCGAAACCTCCGACAGAGCTAACAGAATATATAAGCATGTGTTGCCGTGCTTTTTTCTTCTCTTGTCGCGGTTGTGTTTCTTTTCGTTTTCTGTACGTTTAAAATAATGGAAGTTCTGTATTCTCTAATGTGGCGCTACTGTTCAAGTGCCAAAGAAGAAACAGAGACAAGACTGTGAAAGACCGCTAAAATACACAAGATTTATGCAAACGTTATTGTATAGTTACTGTGTATGTGCCACTTCAAGGCAGAGCAGTAAACAGCATCACTCCCCCTAAGCAGATCCCTTCCCTCAATGTTGTTGTTGTTGTTGTCGCTGTTGTTGTTGTTATTGCTGGGCTACTCAGCCAAGAGGCTATATGAGGGCGCTAACCTTTGTCACTCCTCATCAGTCATAGCTAGTATGACTCTCGCTTCGTCGCCTGAATGCTGTCCCACAATGGGAAGCTGGAGCAGACACCTTGTTGGCTTTTCGGCTCGGGTAAAAGAAAATGTTCCCCCTCAATTTCCCCCCAGGATTTCGGCCTCAATGCTCCGAGCATATTTTATTGCAGCCTTATTACATTAGGAAAAGTGCTGTGCTACTATATAAATTCCTTTTTGTATCTGGTATATATGGTTTGCTTAACAGAGAAATAGCTTACAGTCCTCCCTCAAGGAAGAGAGGGAAGCGCTTTTCCAATCCATCAAATACTGAGTTCGATGGAATTTAAAGCAAAATTACATGCAAAAGGAGTATCCCTTAAACGCTGCGGCGTAGCAGAAAAACCTATTCCCTTAGCTTGCCCTTGGCTCCTCATTTCCGTACGTGTTCTATAGTCTGGCTTTCTGGCATTGTGCCGGAGAACTTTAGTTTTAGCCATTAACATAAGACGTCCTAAAGTATCCATTACTTTAGATCTTTAACTAATTAATGTCAACGAAACCTTTTTGCAATTATCTTAATGCATGTGTCCTTAGGGTATTTCTAAAACAGCAAAGTACCTCTTTAGCTATGCGTTTAGGGCAGTGGTATGAAACTCTTTCATTGCAGCAATTTGATATTTCACATATAAGATTTAGCCCACTAACTTTCTCCATTTCCAGCCCGTCTTTTCCAGCATCATCAAAGAAGGTTTCATTAGTCAGATCGTCACCTTGACAGGCTTTCAGGTAGGCCCAGGCAAGGTTTTCAGATCTAATTATGCCCTTATTAGCAGTGTAACTTTGAAGGAGAGCTTTCAGATGATCAAGGATAGGAACGTCCTGAAACTAGCCTTTAATAGAAACAAAGACTATATCCTCGAAGCCTGCTAATTTAAACTTTTACGTCAAACCAGCAATCTCTCTAATTTGAACTTTCTCTACAAAGTTATAAAGAAACCTTGCTGGGTAGCTTATAATTTTCGCGGGCACACCAAATACAAAACCAGGCGTTAATATCGTTAGGGTTTGCTTTAGTTAAATCAGGTACAAGATAGTTTATCATTCATGTATTATTTTTCCTTTTGAAATGATTCTAAGTTCGGATGTTACCTTTATCTCCCCAGGTTTACGCTTCAACAGATTTAGAAGCCTATTTTGAGGAGACTGAAATGCCACCACTGTTGTAACCTTTGCAATGTTATCAAGTGGCAAAGTTTCTTGCTTGTTTTCTAAAGAGGCAAGTTAGAGTTAGAATAGACTGCTTTTGGCACAAAAACATTTCCAACAGGAAGTATTAATATCAGTCCATTTCTAAATGCTGGATCTCTTGCCAATAGGAACTATACGTTGTGTAATCAAACTGTTACTATTATTTAGTTAGGTATATTACAATTGCTACAGCTTTCGTTACAGTCAATACTATTTTAATTACAATCAATCACGCATAGAAGATAATATAATGTTGATGAGTAATGGAACTAAATCGGTGTGACGAGCATGGAAAATGATCACTTCTTATGATTTTTGTCTTGAGACGATATCGTAAACTTAAGACGACACAGGAGTCCCGTAGAATGTTCTGATAATTTCAGCTACTGAGTTTAGATCAAAAGATGTTTGTCGCTTAATTTTCTACCATTAGATCTCAGTTCTGAAACTAACAGGATCACATGCAATAACTAAAAATTTGTTTCACTAGACATCTAAATATTACAAACAAGCAAAAGTTTTTTTGCAAAATATGTGTTGGCAGTTTGGGAGAGTAACTTTTCTTTAAAGTAGGGCCGGCTACGCAGTAAAGTTATTTATTTGGAGTGCTTTAATTTAATATCTTCAATTTATATTATCCAATGAATCAATGTTCTCTGGCTACTATAATCTCTGGATTTATGAGATCTATGAAATTTATGAAAACTTCGTCATAACGATCGATACCTTTATATGAGCATGGGTTTCTCTTTGGCAATCAATTACACTTTTATTTAGAAGTTATCCATCTCAACTTTAAACGCAACGGAGAGTTCTTTGATCTCGCTGCGTTCTTCTTAACCTAATTTGCATAAGTGCATACAGCTAAACTGTGGAGAGGCAGCGATAATGAGAAGTCTGCTTATGCGTAAACGAATTAATCAAGCTTCGTACTAAACCCCCTTATATATTCAGCACATACAGATTTTTATCGTCTACACATTTTCAAGGTCCTGCAGACATCACAGTACACAGAACAATGTATAATAGCCGGCTACGCTGAGGCGTAGCCGGAAAAAGCAGTTAAATATGAATCATACCCAAATGATTGAAGAATGGTCTTAAATTTTTCAGCAATTTCCAAGAATGAATGCACACAATCAGATGGTTGCCTTTTGTCGTAAAGGAAGAGAGAGGTCCAAACACTTCATGCAAATTTTGCAGAAAATCTTGCACACTGCTACTTTCATACAATGAGGGAAATTTCTCTTCAAATCTAAAATAAATAGAAACTACATGAATGCTAATTAGATATCCGGTATGTAGGTAGTTGTTAACTTTGATTTAGTTTAGGCACGATATTTCAGCTTTTGTTAATATGAATCCTATTAATGAAAGCCATCAGCAGGACTTTGTAGGTTAGGTTTGTAGGTTCCTTAGAGGCGCTGTATTGAAACAATAGCATTGAAATATCTGCAGTTTGATAGGTTTATGATTACCCATTTCTTTTATTTCTAATTTCACCAATTTAAACCAAAACGAGTTAGGAGTCTTCTCATTACAAGATTCAGTTTTAGCAAATTTTACTTAAGTAACAGGCAGTCTAGGGAATCAGTATCAGGAATAATGAACTCAAGCTTCATTTTTTAAGAAAAAAGGTAAGTTCGGAAACGGGAGTAGGGTCGACCAATCGTGTCCCTTCATTAGTTCTGTTGCAGAAGCAGAGGCATAGATTATCTGCTTCTCGTTGTGAGTGGGGTTTATCAACCCATCACACCATACGAAAAGCTGCCATGTGATTGGTTAAGTGGCTAAACCCGACAGTAGTCGTGCTTTCTGGCCGCCGCAACGTTAAGCACAGTTAATGCCCAGAGGCTTACTCTTCTTCTCATTAGGTTTTGCTAGTATTGTTGAAATGATAACTCACATCTCACTGTTCTCCCGTAATCCAGGGATCGTTGTGTAATCTTCGGGAGGAGGCTGAAAAAATAAATTCAGATTGCTAAAAAAAGAACTGGTTGGACTGTACAGTTGTACATTTGGTATGTTCTGCTTCAACAATTTTTTCTGCAAAAGCTTTAATACTAATTTTACAATGAATACCAAACACAAAAGTCATTCTTTATATAAATACTATTACTAACTGTTTGCCTGATTGATACCTACCCGATTGTTGAGATCCTGAGAAAACTTGAAATATGTGTGGTTACTTTGTCAGAATCCCAAAATTCCAAACACAGAAATTCTAATCTGATATCCTAAAGCACTAGCTCAGAGGTTTTTTGCGCAAAAAATCAAAAACCAAAAAACATACAATAAGATAACCTAATCACCTATCGGGTAAATGAGCTCACCTGGAAAACTCATTTAGTCTGAAATTTCCACACTCTTTTATTGCAACGGTGTCAATAGATACAACAATCAAAAACCTAGATTTAACTAGGTACATAATAAGTCGAGCTGTGATGATTTCTAAAACTGTGAACTTCATCTTAATGCTATAATTCGCGTAGCAGATTTTTTCTAAAAAATAATGTAATTTTATTCGCTGTGTACACTTTTTGCTGTATATATTCTAACCTTTGGGATATATTTCCATAACAAGATTGCAACAAGCAGTGCAATTAGATTGAGGCAAATAAATAAAAGATAATCCCACATTGATTACCTGAAATATAATAAAAACAAAAGGAACAGAAGGAAAATCAATCATTTTACGTCTTTACATTTACTTTAGGACTTTTACTTTATTTTACATCTCTACATGTTTACATAGGTCTTGAAGATTGGAGTCCTAAAGGTACAGGAACCACATTTTTGGGTTAAAAGCTCTTAATCAAAATATACAAGTCTTATCCTTTGTACAATATACCGTCATCCATACAATTGCCTGTAGATACCTATATATAATCCTGAAATTTATTGCAACCTTGCAATAGTCATATATAGCTAGTTAATTTAAAATACATTTTTAAACTAGTATAGTAGAAGCTCCAAATGTGCGTCTACCCCTAAAGTGCGTCAAAAAATTTTCAAGGTCCTCTAGTTTTCTTGGCGCGGCATTACAGTAAGACATTTTTATATCACGTTATTCTTTGAGACGAGCTCTATCCAATGATGTCAAAATCGTCGCTGTCACGTGAACAAGGCGGGACTTTTTCATCTCCAAAGTATGGTAGGTAAGTGTTGCAGTGCATGTCCAAGGATTTTCACTCATGTCCGAGATTTAGTTTTTTGACTATAAAAAGTGCTGTACTGGATCAATTTGGTAGTTTAAACCATCATTTCAATCCTCAACATGTGCTCTATTTTGTGATATGCAATTTTATTTAAATTAACAAGTTTTAGAATTTATTAAATTTTATTTCGTAATTTAGGTCAGAACCCCCTAAAGTGCGTCACTCCAGCTCTTAACAGGACAAAAATACTAATACAGGAAATAAAAGTTTGATTTTTGTTAGTTTTCTACCTGAAAATAGTAATTTTAAAATGGTTAAAACCCAAATCCCAACGTAATAGAAGAAAATCAAAGGTTATTGGAATTTTCAAATTTAAAATTTTCCACTTCAATTCCGATATGTTGAAGGCCTAGGGCACACAAGTTAGAGACCTCTTAATTGTTGAATTTAAGCTTATATTTGTTGAAACTTGCTAAGACTAAATTACACATGCTGATTTTGATTTTGGACGTGAAATTTCTGACAAATATCATGGTTTTAGTAAAAAAAAGTTGACGCGCATTTCGGATTTCTATGTGACGCACATTTGGACACTAGCGACGCACATTAGGACATAGTCCTTAAAGTAAGTCAAGGCTAAATTTTTTATTAATTTAAAAAATCATAGAGATTGTTGTGTAGCAAAATAGGTCGTAAAATTAATAAAATATCTTTAGAATATGTTAATTAACCATTAGAAAAAGTTTCAGCTTTGTCCGATAATCACAGCTTTTGGTAAAAATCGAGAAAGTCAAAAAGTCAAAATCGCACAAAAAGGGTGACGCACATATGGAGCTTCTACTATATGTACATATAAAAGAAGGACCAGTAGCAGCACCTTCTACACCTACTGACAAATTACAATTTTTTATTTATATTCAGACAAACACTGCTAAATGTACTTCAAAAATGCTGAAATATGCCGTTAGTTATACAATTTCAGCATGGTGTACTAAAAGAATTCAAAGCACACATTTTAAAGATAAGAATAACAGAGCTGTAGCATAGCAACGCTTGTCGACACAGTCACACAACGCAGCAGTGAAGCACTGAAATGTAATACCTGCGCAATTTGCCCATTCGGTGGTTGACTAACACTGATAATCCAATTAAAACTTTCAAAAACTATTAAAAATTTCTTTTTCTCATTCGTTTCTTCTTCTCGTTTATTGGCAGTTTTTATTAACTTATTTCGTACATAAAATATAAAGGTATGACAGATCATGAATCATCATATCAAATTTGTACGTACAGTCTTGCTCTTAGCTTGCCTAAAATAGGTACGCTAAGCTCACTGACTAATTGACAAATCTTGGCACTAAATCGCAAAGTTAGCCAGTTTTTTCGCCAGGTAATCTGCAGGCACAGCATGGTGCTTTACTCCAGCAATGATTAGTTCATATTGATGTTAACGTTAGCCTTTATTACGCTTAAGCGATTAAAATAGCTCCATCGTTTCACTCCTGCATAGATTATTAGTCCAGCTTTTGTAGGTAAAGCTTTGGTTGGACTGAGCTTTTCAAAAACAAGAGTTTCAAATGTTTCTAAGAGTTCCTTGTTTTCCAAGGCAAAGAGGGTAGTGTTGGAAAATAAGAAAATCTTGCGGGCCGGGCCGGCCCGCGGGCCGATGTGGTCCTACGGGCCGGGCCGCGGGCCGGGCCGACCCCTGGCCGAGCCGGCCCGCAGCCCGCGGCCGCCACCGGCCCGCGGGCCGGTGGCGGGCCGGGCCATGTGGGCCGGCCCGAACTGTTAGGTAATTGATTTCAACTTGTTTTACGACTAATTCCAACTTTTTTTACCGCTATTTTTATGTCTTCCATTTTTCGCAAACAACAAATAGCAATAACAAGAGGCCACTGGTCTGGTCAGTTGATTACGTGCTTGGTAAATATTACGTTGTTATGCAGAATTCCACACATTTTCCATATACAAATCCAAGCTGTCGCTCCGACTCCACTCTTAACCTTTGTACAATTCTGATTCCATTATTTTCCAAAGATGCTGTCCTACTTTTTTTGAAGCTTTTCATTTCCTCCAACTAAATGTCTCTTGTGTTAAGTTTGTCCACGTGCTTGATTCTAATTTACATGACCAGTAGCAGGGAATGAACTAAACCAAATTTCATTTAGTTTGTCTAACAAGGTTTTGGATGTTGGTTATATACGTTTCAAATTAGCAATTACAATCGCAAGCAAGAACACTGCGTCTGAAACAGCGAACGATGCCCCCTTACATCAATACCAATACCATTAAACCTAGTTGTGTAAGCGAATGTTTTCCTTCCAATTGGTTTGCGACAACTGTTCACATATAAAAAGCTTCTACACCCTCCTCATTGACGTAACTTAAAATGGATTAGGTATATTAGGCAATATGTAGCCACCACATAACAACCTTAAACACCCAGATACCGACACAGCTCAATTCTAACTCCCATTATGTGTAATGAATCATCTTAAAACAAAGCCATTAAAAATCCGTAAATGAAATTTTGATTGTAGACTTGAAATTGCACCGAAATTTATTGAAAACTTGCCATTTACCGTATAAAAAACCGGCCCGGCCCTCGGCCCGCCACCGGCCCGCGGGCCGGTGGCGGGCCGCCTATTTGTAATCTTGCGGGCCGGGCCGCGGGCCGGGCCGTCGCCGAAAAATCCGGGCTGGGCCGGGGCCGGGCCGGCCCGGCCCGCGGCCCGTCCCGAGCCCGCGGCCCGAAACCGGCCCGCGTCACAACTCTAAAAGAGGGTAGCTTACCTTATTCACCAATAGAGAAAAACTGAAAGGAAATTGAAAGCCAACCTTCTGCAGTTGCATGCCGTTGCCGAACTGTGATTAAAGCGCAAAGAGATCAGAGCAAAGAGAGTGTCAGTTTGACTCATTTCAATTGCCTCCCACTTCTAAAAAGTCGAAGTCGAACAATTCCACAAGATTTTATCTGGATAATAAAAAGAAGGATCCTTTAGGAAATATATTTTAGTATATGATCGGGACGGGAGCCTATCAGCCGACGCTCCAGCTCCAGATGACCAAATGAAAATAAAGTTGATCAATTTTTTCGTAGGGATATTTTCTTAATAACAGCTATATTGTTAGTTTTCAAGGATCCCTGCCCTAACTTTTGATTTTATGACCAATAACTTCAAGTTTTTGTATGGATGCATGATGAAGGCTGATGAATTCAGAAATTTTAAAATCTCTTTTAAAGTTGATAAGGGGATATATAAAGGGGATGAAAAACCTTTTGGTCCCGATATTTCTGAATACTTGCATGTAAGGATTTTCTGGTGCGTTGAGCACGAATCTAAAATCCGTTTTCTGATTCAGCTTTACGTCAGCTTAGTGTAAACTAAAATTGTAAGTTTGAGCAGGAAGCTTTTCCTGGTCCTGAGTTAACGAATAGCTGAATCGATAAACGGATTTCACATCCGTGCTCAGTGCTCTTGAATACGGCTGTAAACCGGGAACAAAAATTTTTTATCTCCTTGGTCCTCCCCTTATCTTAAATTGGAACATTTTTTAAAATTTTTAAAATTTAAAATTTCTGAATTCATCAACCTCTAGAGTGCATCCATACAAAGTTTCAAACTTATTCGTAAAAATGGAGGGCTGGGGAAAAGTGCAAGAGATCCGTTTCTAGAATTTTTTAAAGAAGAACCAAAAATATATATTACTCCTGATAGGCTCTTCTGAATTGAATTATTAACACATTTGAATTTCATCAAGAATTTCCTGATATCAAAGAAATTTAGAAATCCATTCCTTCAGCAATTTCATAACATTATAACGAGTTCTTTGAATTCACCAATGCACATTATTAGTTGTTTGGTAATTTATGTAAGAATGCTATATTTGGGATACCTAACTAAGTGCGTTCGCATAATATAATTCATTAGATCCTGCTTGTCATGGACAAATTTAGGGGGCAAAATTAATTTCCATAGGCCAAGGAACGTGCACTGCACCGCACGCATTAATTGCACCATTAGGAGCCTTTTTGCATACATATAGGTGCAGTTTAAAGACCGCTTCAGTATTAAAATATTTGAATCCGTCAGCAACTTGTCGTAAGATTTGGCTGCAATTTTCAGTAAGATTAATTAGTGCATAGTTTTCATTTCTAAAAGATTGCATTGACGTCTTAGTTTGTAGGTTGACTTTTCTCGAAAAGTGACACTATTGCTTCGGGTAAGATAATATTCTGATTCTTCACTATTTGTTTGTCTATGCTTGATCAGATTCGATAATTAAACCAACAGATCACAAAAACCTGTGATGAATTGATGTTATCGTGAAACGTATGATTTATTAAAATGTCCTAAATACAAAGAATTGTGCGACAAATCCAATTTTGTGAGCTTAGACTTGTAGAAGCTTAGTGCCATGGTTAAAAATCTGTTATAAACGAATGGTAGGTATAGTATTGCTTTTGTGGCCAACACTGATACTTTTTCATGCATTTCGTACACAACATTTACTATATTTTACATATATAGCCCTATATGCTTCAAGAAGATAAGTAAAAATAATTTGAGTTCGAAATCAGGCAAAGAAAAGATATTCAGATTCCAAGCAACGAACCAGCGATGGAACCGGGTCACCGGGTCAGTTCCGGTCACTTTTTGGACCGGGTCACCGGTAGTGTTTGAGGCCGGCCGGGGTTTCACCGGCCGGCTCGGCCGAACCCATCGGCTGGCCGACCGCCCGGCCGGCTACCGGCCTAGAGCAGTTTGCAGTGCAGTTATTATAACTGCTAAGATATTTATTTTCGGATGTTATCTTAGAAAAATAGCACAGTATAGCTTAAAAAATTAGCAAAACTAGATTTGGAGTCCATTTTAAGCTTAGTTGCTCTATTTTGTAAATTTCTGATTAGTGATTTGTATCCTAGCCGGCGGCCGGCCGGCCGGGGCTTCACCGGCCGCCGGCCGGCCTCAAACACTACACCTGGTCACCCCGGGTCAAGAGCTTCGACCCGGTCTTGACCCGGTTTTCTGAATTTACCTCAAATTTTAGAAATTTTTGGCTTATCAAACCAAAAATTTAGATAAAATTTTTGTTCGATACTAAAATTTTAGGTAAAATTTTTGTTCGATGTACAATATTAATTTGCTTTTAATTATTGTTTAGCTTTTTAGTTTTAGCTTTATAAGTTCTATGATTATTGCATGACTCTATTTCGTACAATACGGTTTGCAGTTTATTTTCGCAACCAAGATCAACTTTGAAAGTAAATGAACAATTTAATTTAATTTAACTCACAACGTAATGAAAACCAAATTTTTAAAGCACTCCGTGTTTTTAGACAAGTACTCATATTAGACCCTGCAAAATTTCGCAGACGGATAAAGTATTGGTTTCTTCAACTAATTTCTCCATAAATTTAGAAAATGCTACAGCTAAGTATGCTATTAAACGCATTTCAAGAAAACTTAGAGCAAATATATGTATGGATGTCATCTGGTTATGGAACATGGACGCCAAAAATTTAGCGTTCTTAGGCAAAATCGAATTTTTTTGCAACTTTGGAATTTTCTGGAAAACTAGGTCACCGGGTCACCGGGTCACCGGGTCACCGGGTCAGGGCTCAATCGGGTCGCCGGGTTACTGGATCAAGCCTGGGTGACTGGATCAGCCTGGGTGACCCGGTTCCATCACTGAGCGAAACTTATTAATTTTGAAGGCTATATCATTAAAGGTCATGTACACTAGTGGTATCTGGTATTGAGATTGGTTTGCATTGTTTGTGGTAAATTTCCTGCCACAAGCAATTCCGTTTCCTATGTTCAACACATGTCGAAGCCACACTTAAATTTTATATATAGAGCAACATAGCAAAACGATTGTTTGTTGCATGGACCCATGTGGGCGTGAATCAGTGGTTACTTTCCTTGAACAGATAGAGAAAATCACTTATCATTATCAACTAATTTCTTCCTATTTCCCATGAGTGAAAGTCAGGTACAAGAAGACAAAAAGAGTGAAACTACTGGCACGTACAAGGGCTCTCATTAATTTTATCTCTGTTGGATAGAGATGAGGACGAGCCGGGATTTTCCGGCTCGGCTCGGCTCGGCTCGGGAGAAAATGTGGTCGGCTCGGCTCGGCTCGGCTCGCGGGAATACCCGGCTCGGCTCGGCTCGGAAGAATATTGAAAGTGGGTCGGCTCGGCTCGGCTCGGCTCGCCCAGCTTGAAATTTGAAGTTTGACTGATTGCACCGAATTGTGGATTTTCTATGTTGTTTTTGTCAAAAAACCTGAAAACACTGTCTAGCTTTTGTGTACCAGTGTGAATCACCAAAACTACATTATTACCGAGACACTGCGAGCTGCAGAGTCCAGGATTATAAGGTTTAATGGTATTGATATTTGGTAAATGTATATTCTACGGAAGTGGGCGGGCACCCATTCATGCTTGTTTTTCTTAAAGTTTATCATTATTTTATTCTATGTATATAATATGGAAAGGAACCACTGATAAACGCCGAAAAAATCACGAGAAAACTTTTTGTTTTCCGCAGTCTTGAAAAAAGGAATATATAATCTGATAAATTGCAAAATGGTTGAGAACTCAGTAATAAAATTCAGAATTCTTTTAAATTATTTTTTAAATTTTAACAAATTTCTACTCCTTTAATTGCTCTCTGCC